>JASTWF010000042.1:1282877-1330913 GCA_030390025.1 Squalus acanthias
CCCCCCTCCCCCCCCCCCTGATGGTGAGACTCCCTCTTTAAAAGGGCTCCCTGATGGTGAGGCTCTCTCCTTAAAAGTGGCCCCTGATGGTGAGACTCCCTCTGTAAAATTGGTCCCTGATGGAGAGACACCCTGTGGGTGAGACGCTCTCTTCAGAAGGTTTCCCTAATCGGAAGATTATCTTTAAAAGGGATCCCTGATAGACAGACTCCCACTTTAAAAGGTGACCCTGAAACAAAGACTCTCTCTTTAAATTGGGTCTCTGATGCTGAAACAACCTCTTAAAAGGGGTCCCTGATGGTGAGACTCCCTCTTTAAAAGGGGTCCCTAATGGGGTGACTCTCTCTTTAAATGGGGTCCCTGCTCTAAAGACTCCCTCTTTAAAAGGGGACACTGATAGAAAGACGCTCTCTTTAAAATGGGTGCCGGAGAGTGAGACTCCCTCGTTAAAACCGGTCACTGGTGTTGAAACTCATCTTTAAAAGGGGTCTCTGATGTTGAAACTCCATCTTTAAAAAGTGTCCCGGATGGTGAGGTTCTCTCTTAAAAATGTGTCCCTGATGGTGAGACTCCCTCTTTAAAAGGGTTCCCTCAATGGTGAGTCTCTCTCTTTAACAGGTGTCGCTGATTGTGAGACTATCTCTTTAAAAGCGCTACTTTATGATGAAACTCCCGCTTTAAAAAGAGTCCCTGATGGTGCGACTCCCTCTTTAAAATGGGTCCCTGGTGGAGAGACTCTCTCATTAAAAGGGATCCATGATGTTGAGACTCCCTCTTTCAAAGGGGTCATTGATGCGGAAACAACCTCTTTAAAAGGTGTCCCTGATGGTGAGACTCTCTCTTTAAAAGGTGTCCCTAATAGGAAGATTCTCTTTAAAATGGGTCCCTGATAGAAAGACTCGCTCTTTAAAAGGGATCCTTGATACTAAGACTCTCTCTTTAAAATGGGCCCCCGAGGATGAGACTCCCTCTTTAAAAGGGCTCCCTGATAGAAAGACCCCCTCTTTAAAAGGGCCTTGGATGGTGAGAGTCCCTCTTGAAAAGTGATCCCGAATGGGGAGTTCCTTTTTTAAAACGGGTCCCTGATGGTGAGACTCCCTCATTAATAGGCGACCCTGAGTGTGAGATTCTCTCTTGAAAAGGGATCCCTGATTTTGAGACTCACTCTTTAAAATGGGTCCCTGATAGAAAGACTCGCTCTTTAAAGAGGTCCTTGATACTGAGGGGTAAAAATTCAGTTGGTTGCGCCTCCCGTTAGCGATAAGAGGGCGCTAATGGGGCGCAAAGCCGCTAACGCCCGGGCGCAGCGATGTTTGCGCCGCTCGGGAACTTAACTAGACATTGTGCGGCGGCGCTAAACTTTACCGCTGCGACCACCTGCGCGCGCAGATTGTGACGTCATTCCATGGTGCAACGCCCTTGTGGCACCACGGAGCGGAAATTGAGTGGCGCCCCCTGCCTTACCGCCTGGCGCATCCAACGACCGGAAGACTGGAACGCTATCAATCGCTGTGAGGCTGGGGGGTGGGGGGGGGGGCGCTATTTAAAGGGGGCCTCTTCCTGTCTTTTTCTGTGGTTGACATTTTTGCACCACTCGTTCTGAGAAAGAGAGAGAGATTCGGAGAGAGAGAAAGAGAGACTTCTGCATTGAGTCAACGCTTTGTGAGGTAGTTTTGCCTACTGATCCTAACTTCGCTGGTACTTTGGTTGCTGTCCTTCATAACTTTGCTTGCAAAGAGACTATGGGGGCTGCACTGATTGGGGGCGTCGTCCTGCTCCAGCTGAATCGGAGGACACAGAGACGCAGAGAGAGAGTGGCAATGATGGCCAGACGGAGGAGGGCCAACAGGCGTATGTACAGGAGAGCTTACCCTCCCAGGGTATATCGTGAACAGCTCTCCTACATTCATATGTCTGAGGAGCAGTGTTTGCAAAGGCTGCGATTCAGCAAGGAGGTGGTCACTGAGCTCTGCCACCTGCTGCAGCCAGATCTGCAGCCTCAACTGAGGTCCAGGACGTCTCTGTCGGTGGCAGTGAAGGTCACAGTGGCTCGGAACTTCTATGCTACTGGCTCATTTCAAGCTGCTGCTGGGGACCTCGCCAATATCTCCCAGTTTGCGGTGCATTGCTGCATCCGGCAGGACACAAATGCCCTCTTTAAAAGGAGACGAGAGTTCATCTCTTTCCCCATGACCCCAGACAAGCAGCGTGACCGCGCTCTGGGCTTTGCGAGGATAGCGGGCTGCCCCATGGTGCAGGGCGCCATTGACTGCAGGCATGTGGCTTTGCGTGCTCCACATGAGAATGCCGAGGAATTCCGGAACAGAAAGGGGTTCCATTCCTTGAATGTTCAGTTGGTCTGTGACCACAGACAGCTGATACTCGCTGTCAATGCCCACTATCCTGGCAGCTGCCACGATGCTTTTATCCTGCGCCAGACTACTGTGGCAGAACTTTTCGAGGCACCGCATCAGCCAGTTGGTTGGCTTCTCGGGGACAAGGGGTATCCATTGAGCACCTGGCTGATGACACCGCTCCGTACGCCCAACACCCCTGCTGAGCTGCGGTACAATGAGAGCCATCAAGCTACCAGGAACATCATTGAGCGCACAATCGGCGTGCTGAAGCAACGGTTCCGCTGTCTCGACCATTCTGGAGGAGCCCTGCAGTACTCGCCTGAACGAGTATCCAACTTCGTAGTTGTGTGCTGCATGTTGCATAACATGGCAATCGTCAGGACCCAGCCAATGCAACCAGGCCTTGGAGCACCACCAGAGGAGGAGGAGGAAGCAGAGGAAGAGGACGAGGAGGATGATCATCAGCAGCACCAAGGCGGGAGGGCGGCCCACAATGGTGAAACTGCAAGGGCCGTCCGTCAACGGCTGATAGCAAGCCGCTTCTAGGGCCCCTGCTGTGGAAATGGCTTCTGCCATTGCTAACAACATCAATGAACCCAGCACGCAACCCCTAAGCCGGCCAAGGCACCAATAATTCCAAACACCAACCATGTATATTTTGAATACAGAAACTTATTTATTTTACAAACTCTGTGTGTGTCAATTCCTCATGACAAACTCATAGAAATAAACACAAAAAAACAGTCAATAACATAACTGGTTCTCACAACCTGGAGATAATGTCCAAAACACTAAACAAAAGTTGGACCACGAACCTCGGCCTTTAATAAAAAAATGACCAGCATTTTGTCACACCTCCTACTTTTTGCCCTTCGAGGGTGATCTCCTTCCCTTGCGCACTTCCCCCCTTCCCCCTAAGACTCTCTGGGGGAAAAATTCAGTTGGTTGCGCCTCCCGTTAGCGCCTTAAGAGGGCGCTAATGGGGCGCAAAGCAGCTAGCGCCCGGGCGCTGCGATGTTTGCGCCGCTCGCGAACTTAACTAGACATTTTGCGACGGCGCTAAACTTTATCGCCGCGATCTCCTGCGCGTGCAGGTTGTGACATAATACGAGAGTGCAACGCCCTTGTTGCGCCCCGGAGCAGAATTTCAGTGGCGCCCCCATCCTTACCGCCTGGCGCATCCAACGACCGGAAGAGTGGAACGCTAACAATCGCTGTGGGGCTGGGGGGGGCGCTATTTAAAGGGGGCCTCTTCCTGTCTTTCTCTGTGGTTGACATTTTTGCACCACTCGTTCTGAGAGAGAGAGAGAGATTCGGAGAGAGAGAAAGAGAGACTTCTGCATTGAGTCAACGCTGTGTGAGGTAGTTTTGGCTACTCATCCTAACTTCGCTGGTACTTTGGTTTCTGGCCTTCATAACTTTGCTTGCTAAGAGATATGGGGGCTGCACTGATGGGGAGCGTCGTCCTGCGCCAGCTGAATCGGAGGAGACAGAGACGCAGAGAGAGAGTGGCAATGATGGCCAGACGGAGGAGGGCCAACAGGCGTCTGTACAGGAGAGCTTACCCTCCCAGGGTATATCGTTAACAGCTCTCCTACATTCATATGTCTGATGAGCAGTGTCTGCGAAGGCTGCGCTTCAGCAAGGAGGTGGTCACTGAGCTCTGCCACCTGCTGCAGCCAGATCTGCAGCCTCAACTGAGGTACAGGACGTCTCTGTCGGTGGCAGTGAAGGTGACAGTGGCTCTGAACATTTATGCTACTGGCTCATTTCAATCTGCTGTTGGGGACATCGCCAATATCTCCCAGTTCGCGGTGCATTGCTGCATCAGGAAGGTCACAAATGCCCTCTTTAAAAGGAGACGAGAGTTCATCTCTTTCCCCATGACCCCAGACAAGCAGCAAGAACGCGCTCTGGGCTTTGCGAGGATAGCGGGCTTCCCCATGGTGCAGGGCGCCATTGACTGCACGCATGTGGCTTTGCGTGCTCCGCATGAGAATGCCGAGGATTTCCGGAACAGAAAGGGGTTCCATTCCTTGAATGTTCAGTTGGTCTGTGACCACAGACAGCTGATACTTGCTGTCAATGCCCACTATCCTGGCAGCTGCCACGATGCTTTCATCCTGCGCCAGACTACTGTGGCAGAACTTTTCGAGGCACCGCATCAGCCAGTTGTTGGCTTCTCGGGGACAAGGGGTATCCACTGAGCACCTGGCTGATGACACCGCTCCGTACGCCCAACACCCCTGCTGAGCTGCGGTACAACGAGAGCCATCAAGCTACCAGGAACATCGTGGAGCACACAATCGGCGAACTCAAGCAACGGTTCCGCTGTCTCGACCATTCTGGAGGAGCCCTGCAGTACTCGCCTGAGCGAGTTTCCAACATCGTAGTTGTGTGCTGCATGCTGCATAACATTGCAATCCTCAGGACCCAGCCAATGCCACTAGGCCTTGGAGCACCACCAGAGGAGGAGGAGGAAGAGGAGGAAGAGGAGGAGGAGGATGATCAGCAGCAGCACCAAGGCGTGAGGGCGCCCCACAATGGTGAAACTGCAAGGGCCGTCCGTCAGCGGCTGATCGCAAGCCGCTTCTGGGCCCCTGCTGTGGAAATGGCTTCTGCCATTGAGAACAGCATGAATGAACCCAACACGCAACCCCTAAGCCGGCCAAGGCACCAATGATTCCAAACACCAAACATGTATATTTTGAGTACCAAAACTTATTTATTTTACAAACTCTGTGTGTGTCATTTCTTCATGACAAACTCATACAAATAAACACAAAAAAACAGTCATTACCATAACTGGTTCTCACAACCTGGAGATCATGTGCAAAACACTCAACAAAAGTTTGACCACGAACCTCGGCCTTTAATAAAAACATGACCAGCATTTTGTCACACCTCCTCCATCGAGGGTGAACTCCTTCCCGTGCGCCCTTCCCCCCTTCTTACCCTACTGCTCCTCCGCAATGGGACCTCAGTGGCTGCAGCAAGGCTGGTGGAAGGCTGCTGACTGTCAGGCCCTGACAATGCAGATGCCCTTGAGGGACGGCCTCGACCAGTTCTGGGCCTGGAGGGCCCGGCTGCAGACTGCACCAACTCTGCATGGGCGGCAGCAGTCTGTCCTGCAGGCGGTGGCAACTGCAGTGGAGAAGTGACAGTGGTGGCAGCAGGAATGCTGTCATCTTGAGCGAGGACAGCAACTCCCTGCTCGACCGGCACACTGGCACTCCCACGGGGCAGCACCTCAGCATCCGGAGCAATCTGCTGGAGCACAGATTGCTGGCCTGCTGCGGCGCGGTGAGAGCCCCGGGGAAATGTAAACGAACCAGCGAGGATGGCAGCAGACAGTGCTTGCGTGACCTCAATCTGAGTCTGCATGAGAGCAGTCTGAGATTGAATTGCAGCACTGAGCTTCATTGTCGCATCCGCCTGCGCTGCAGCGAAGTGCTCCACAGTCCTTGCCAGTGCTTCAATGCATTCGGGCACCCTACCCACTGCAGCCATGAGCTCAGTGTGCATGCCCACCGCCTGGGAGTTCATTTCCGCGAATAGCCGCTCCTCCTCTGCGTCCAGTGCAGCAGGACTCGCTGGCATACTCTGCCTCCGGGGAGAAGGCCCCCGAGCTTCCCTACCCCCATCGCGTTGCTGCAGCCCGCTGGGTCCTGGAGCTTCACCCTCATCAGACCCTTCCCCCCTGCTCCCCTCCAGGGAAGGCGTGTTCCCAGTGTCGGCATGGGGTTCCGCGGGAGAGGGTGGCACTGATGCTCCGGCTTCCTCTTCCTCCGCGGCTGCAGCTTCACTCCCACTGGCAGCTTCAGGGCCCGTCTCCTCAGCTGGTGAATCACCATCTGAAAGCAGGGAGGTACAAGAGTGGCTTTAGCGTGAGGACAGGGTGGCAGTAAGGGATGAATAAGTGCAGCGAGTTAGCAAGTTGGATTGAAAGTGTCAAAGGCTGGTGTTGTGAGGGACAAGTGGAAGGACAGAGGACAAAAAGGTGATGACCTTACCATTGCTGTCCAGAACGGGGTCGGCGTCTCCAGTGGCGACGGGACCGATCACCCGGCTTGCCACAATCCTGTGGACGCGCTCCTCAAGATCGCTGAGGGGTTGCAGCTGAGGCCGCCCTCCACCCGTCCGTTGCTGCTGTCTCCGATTATGCGCCAGCTTGGCCTGTAAGAAAAAGGACAGCATCTGAGTAAATATACAGCCATGGTCTTGCCTGATGTGCCTCCCATAGGTGAATAGCCCTTACTGTATGCAGCCATGGTCTTGCCTGATGTGCCTCCCATAGGTGAATAGCCCTTACTGTATGCAGCCATGGTCTTGCCTGATGTGCCTCCCATAGGTGAATAGCCCTTACTGTATGCAAAGTATGGAATGTGTGTGTGTGCTTCATGAAAGGTCCAGAGGTGTTGGATGAGTGTTGTTAATTGTGGTTTTAAGACCCTCTGGCCATAGAGTGAGGTTGAGATGGAGGGATGGAGAGGTATTGCAAAAAAGCCACTCACCCTGACGACCCGAGTGAGGTCGTTGAACTTTTTCCGGCATTGGACATGGGTCCTGGGCACCATGCTCCTGGAGGAGACGCGCTGAGCCACCTCTCTCCACACTCTTCTGTAGTCGCGCTGCAAAGGCCTCCTGCCACTCTCTGGGTACAGTATTGGTCTTCGGCGCTCCACCGCGCCAACCAGAGCATCCAAGGCCCGCTTGGTGAAGCGCTAAGCTCGTTCTCTCACCCTCTCCATCCTTGGCTGGAAAATGGATTCACAGGTCTCTCCAGGCCGAGATTCAAGGCTGCAATGAGCAGGGTGTGGCTGGGGAGCAAGATCGCCCCCCTCCCCTTTAAGAACTGGCCGGCGCCAGTGTGTCTGTGTTCCCTCGCTAACTGGCAGCACCTGCGCTGCGCTCGCGCTCTGAGTTAGCGCCTCACTCCTCGGCCTTTGCGCCTTAAGACAGGTGTGCAGCGCCTGATTTAGCGCTCCAATCACCTCCCGGGGCGTTAAAAGTGAAGTTTCCAGTCAGTGGCGATAATTAGCGCCAGGCGCTAATTTTTGCGCCCGGACGATATTTGCGCCCCAAACGGGGCGCGACTGAATTTTCCCCTGACGGAGAGACTCACTCGTTAAAAGGGGGTACCTGATGGGGAGACGCTCTCTTTAAAAGGTGTCCCTAATAGGAAGATTGTTTTTAAAAGGTGTCACTGATAAAAAGAATCCCTCTTAAAAGGTCTCCTTGATAGAATGCTGTTCTCTTTAAAATGGGTCCCTGATGGTGTGACTCCCTCTTTAATAGGATTCCCAGTTGCTGAAACACCCTCTTTAAAATGGGTCCCTAATGGTGTGACTCCCTCTTTAAAAGGGGTCCCTGATGGTGAGAATCCCTCCTTTAATGGGTCCTAGATGGTGAGATTCCCTCTTTAAATGGGGTTGCTGATGGGGAGACACCCTCTTTAGAAAGGGTCCCCAATGGTGAGACTCCCGCTTTAAAAGGGATCCCTAAGGGGGAGACGCTCTCTTTAAAAGGGATCCCTGATGGTGAGACTCTCTCATTAAAATGTGTCCCTGATGCTGAAACACTCTCTTTAAAAGGGGACGCTGATGGTGAGACTCCCTCTTTAAAAGGGGGCCCTGATGACAAGATTATCTTTTTAAAATGGTTACCTGATGGTGAGACTCTCTCTTTTAAAGCGGTCCCTGATGCTGAAACACCCTCTGTAAAAGGGGTCCCTGATGGTGAGACTCCCTCTTTAATAGGGGTCTCTGACGATTATACTCCCTCTTTGAAAGGGGCCCCTGATGGTTTGACTCCCTCTTTCAAAGGGGAATCTGATGGCGAGACTCCCTCTTCAAAAGGTGTCCCTGATGGTAAGACTCCCTCTTTAAAAGGGGTCACTGATAGAAAAAAAATCTCTCTTTAAAAGGGGACCCTAATGGGGAGAGTCTCTTTCAAAGGGATCACTGATAGAAAGATGCCCTCTTTAAAAGGGGTCCCTGATAGAAAAACGTTCACTTTGAAAGGGGTCCCTGATGGTGAGACTCCCTCATTTTAAAGAGGGACTATCACCATCCGGGACCCCTTTAAAGAGGGTCTCACGGTCAGGGTCACATTTTAAAGAGGGAGCCTCACCATCAGGGGCCCCTTTTATAGAGGGAGTCACAACATCAGGGATCCCTTTTAAAGAGAGAGTCTAACACTCAGTTAACACTTTTAAAGCGGGATTCTCACCATATAGGACCCCTTATAAAGAGTGAGCTTCACCATCAGGGACCCCTTTTAATGAGGGATTCTCACCATCAGGAGCCCCTTTTAAAGAGGTAGTCTCACCCTCGTGGACCCATTTTAAAGAGAGAGTCTATCTATCAGGGACTCCTTTTAAAGAGGGCGTCTTTATATCAGGGGTCCCTTTTAAAGAGAGAGTCTAACCCTCGGGGATCAATTTTAAACAGCGAGTCTTTCTAACAGGGACCCATTATAAGAGAGATTCTCACAGTCAGTATCCCCTTTAAAAGAGGGAGTCTCACCAAAAGGGACCCCTTTTAAAGAGGGACTCTCACCATCAGGGATTTCTTTTAAAGAGAGTCTCACCGTCAGGGTACCCTTTTAAAGAGGGAGTCTCACCATCAGGGGACCCTTTTAAAAAGGGAGTCTCACCGTCAGGGACCCCTTTTCTGAGAGAGGGATGCCTTTTAAAGAGAGAGTTTTTCTATCAGGGACCCCTTTTAAAGAGGGAGTCTCACCATCAGGGACCCCTTTTAAAGAGGGTGTCTCACCCTCGAGGGCCCATGTTAAAGAGAGAGTCTATCTATCGGGGACCCCTTTAAAAGAGAGAGTCTCACCATCAGAGACCCTTTTAAAGAGGAAGTCTTTCCAGCAGGGAGACATTTTAAAAATGGAGTCTCCCCATAAGGAACCTCTTTTAAAGTGTGCGTCACACCAGCAGGGACCCCTTTTAAAGAGAGAAAGTCTAAACATCTGCGACCCCTTTTAAAGAGAGAGTATCAGCATCGTGGACTCCTTTTAAAGAAAGAGGCTCCCCATTATGGACCCCTTTTAAAGAGAGAGTCTAACCATCAGTGACCCATTTTAAAGAGGAAGTCTCACCATCAGGGATGCCTTTTAAAGAGATAGTCTCACCATCAGGGACCCCTTTTAAAGAGGGAGTCTCACCATCACCGATCATTTTAAAGAGGGAGTCACACCATCTGGGAGCCCTTTTAAACAGTGAGTCTCACCCTCGGGGACCCCTTTTAAAGAGGGAGTCTTTCTATCAGGGACCCATTTTAAAGAGGGAGTCTTTCTATCAGGGACCCATTTTAAAGAGTGTCTTACCATCAGGGAGTCCTTTTAAAGAGTGAGACTCACCATCAGGGGCCCCTTTTAAAGAGAGAGTCTCCCCATTAGGGATCCCTTTTAATGCCGGAGTCTTACAATTAGGGACCCCTTTTAAAGAGGGAGTCTTTCTATCGGACACTTTTTAAAGAGGGAGTCTCTACATCAGGGACACCTTTTAAGGAGGGTGTCCCCCCCCACCCCCATCAGGGACCCATTTTAAAGAGGGAGTCTCACCATGAGGGACCACCTTTTAAAGAGAGAGTCTAACCATCAGGGAACCCTTTTAAAGAGGAAGTCTCACCATCAGGGACCTCTTTAAAGAGAGAATCTAAACATCAGGGACCCCTTTTAAAGATGGAGTCTCACTATCAGGGACCGCTTTTAAAGAGAGAGTCTCACCATCAGGGACCAATTTTAAAGAGAGAGTCTTTCTATCAGGGACCCCTTTTAAAGAGGGATTTTTTCTATCAGGAACCCCTTTCAAAGAGCGTCTACCCATTAGGGACCCCTTTTAAAGAGGGAGTCTCACCATCAGGGACCCCTTTTAAAGATGATGTTTCATCATCAGAAACTCCTATTAAAGATGGAGTCTCACCATCAGGGACCCATATTAAAGAGAGAGTCTTGCCATCAGGGACCCCTTCTAATGAGTGAGTCGCAAAATCAGGAAACCCTTTTAAAGAGGGTGTTTCACCATCAGGGACCCCTTTTAAAGAGAGAGTCTCCCCAATCGGGATCCCTTTTAAAGAGAGAGTCTCACCATCAGAGTCACTTTTAAGGAGGGAGTCTTTCTATCAGAGAGCCCTTTTAAAGAGGGACTCTCTCCATCAGGGACCACTTTTAAAAAGGGAGTCTCTACATCAGGGACACATTTAAAGAGGGTGTCTCACCATCAGGGAACCTTTCAAAGTGAGAGTTTCACCATTAGGGACTCCTTTTAAAGAGGGAGACTCACCATCCGGAACCCTTTTAAAGAGGGTGTCACACCATCAGGGACCCCTTTTAAAGAGAGAGTCTAAACATCAGGGACCCCTTTTATAAAAGTGCGTCACACCATCAGGTACCCATTTTAAAGAGGGAGTCTCACCATCAGGGGCCCTTTTAAAGTGAGAGTTTCACCATTAGGGACTCCTTTTAAAGAGGGAGACTCACCATCCGGAACCCTTTTAAAGAGGGTGTCACACCATCAGGGACCCCTTTTAAAGAGAGAGAGTCTAAACATCAGGGACCCCTTTTATAAAAGTGCGTCACACCATCAGGTACCCATTTTAAAGAGGGAGTCTCACCATCAGGGGCCCTTTTAAAGTGAGAGTTTCACCATTAGGGACCCCTTTTAAAGAGGGAGTCTCACCATCCGGAAACCTTTTAAAGAGGGAGTCACATAGATACATAGATACATAGAAGATAGGAGCAGGAGTAGGCCATCCGGCCCTTCGAGCCTGCTCCGCCATTTAATGAGATCATGGCTGATCCTCCAATTCAGTATCCCGTCCCCGCCTTCTCTCCGTAACCCTTAACCCCTTTTGCCTGTAGAAATATATCTAATTCCCTCTTAAATATATTTAATGAGCTGGCGTACACTGCCCTCTGTGGCAATGAGTTCCACAGGTTCACCACCCTCTGAGTGAAGAAATTCCCCCTCATTTCTGTCCTAAATGGTTTAGCCCTTATCCTTAAATTATGTTTCACACTAGTTCTGTTCTCACCCGCCAAGGGAAACATTCCTTCTGCATCTAGTCTGTCTAGACCTGTCAGAATTTTATACACTTCTATGAGGTCCCCTCTCAATCTTCTAAACTCCAGTGTGTACATCCCTAAACTACATAGTCTCTCCTCATAGATCAATCCCGCCATTCCTGGTATCAGCCTGGTGAATCGCCGCTGCACCCCCTCCATGGCAAGAACATCTTTCCTCAGATGAGGCGACCAAAACTGTACACAGTACTCGAGGTGTGGTCTCACCAGTGCCCTGTACAGCTGCAGCAAGGTATCCCTGTTCCTGTATTCCAACCCTTTTGCTATGAAGGCCAGCATACCGTTTGCCTTCTTGACCGCCTGTTGCACCTGCATGCTCGCCTTCAGTGACTGGTGTACAAGAACACCCAGGTCTCTCTGTACTTCCCCCTCTCCCAATTTATTGCCATTTAAATAATAATTTGCCCTCCCGTTCCTGCACCCAAGGTGGATAACTTCGCACTTGTCCACATTATAGTGCATCTGCCATTTATCCGCCCAATCACCCAGTCTGTCCAAATTGCTCTGGAGCTTCCTGGTCTCCTCCTCTGAGCCCAGCCCCCTCCTAGTTTAGTGTCGTCTGCAAATTTGGAAATGCTGCATCCGACTCCCTGATCCAGGTCATTAATGTAAATTGTGAACAGCTGGGGACCCAGGACAGATCCCTGCGGTACCCCACTTGTTACTGCCTGCCATTCAGAAAATGAGCCGTTTATTCCAACTCTCTGTTTTCTATCTGACAGCCAGTTCTCTATCCACGTCAATACTTTCCCCTTTATCCCATGAGCTTCAATTTTCCATGCTAATCTTTTATGTGGGACCTTATCGAAGGCCTTTTGGAAGTCCAGGTACACCACATCTACTGGCTCTCCCCCATCTATTTTACCAGTTACTCCCTCAAAAAATTCCAATAGATTAGTCAAGCACGATTTACCCTTATAAATCCATGTTGACTCTGTCCTATCCTGTCCCCATTTGCTAAGTGCTCCGCTATTTCATCCTTAATGATGGACTCCAGCATTTTGCCCACAACTGATGTAAGGCTTACAGGTCTGTAATTACCTGCTTTTTCCCTACCCCCCTTTTTGAATAGTGGGGTAACGTTAGCTACCCTCCAATCCATGGGCACTGTTCCCGAGTCTAATGAATTCTGAAAAATCATACTTAGTGCATTCGCTATCTCTAGGGCCACCTCCTTCAGTACCCTAGGATGCATGTTATCAGGCCCTGGGGATTTGTCCGCCTTCAATCCCTTTAGCTTCCTTAACACCATATCTTTAGAGATATTGATTTGCGTCAGTTCCTCCTTTGCCAATGTCCCTATTTTTCCCGATATCCCAGGGAGGTTTTTTGTGTCTTCCTTCGTAAAGACTGACCCAAAGTATGCATTTAGTTGAGCTGCCATTTCCTTCTTTCCTGTTATATATTCCCCCGTATCTGACTGCAATGGACCAACTTTGGTTTTCACCAGTCTTTTCCTCTTGATATACTTATAAAAGCTTTTGGAGTTAGTTTTTATATTTTCCGCCAGCTTGCTTTCATAAGCTATTTTGCCCCTCTTGATTAAGCCCTTTGTCCTCCTTTGCTCTATCTTAAACTGTTCCCAATCTTCCGCTCTGGCGCTTTTTTTGGCTATTTTATACGCCCTATCTTTGGATTTTATGCTGTCTCTAATTTCCCCTGTTATCCACGGTTGAGTCACCTTTTTAGATTTCCTTTTATGCCAGATTGGTATAAACAATTTTTGCAATTTTGTCATTCTATCTTTAAATGCTTGCCATTGTTTATCTACCTCCAGTCCTCCCAGGAACGTTGTCCAATCAGACCTACTCAGTTCCCGTCTAATGGCATCATAATTCCCCTTGTTTAAATTCAGGACCTTAGTCTCTGAGTCAATTTCTTCGCTCTCCATCTCGAGTGAGAAATCGATCATGTTATGATCGCTCTGACCCAAGGGTCCCCGTACAACAAGATTACTAATTAGTCCCTTCTCATTGCACAGTACCCAGTCCAATATAGCCTGTTCCCGAGTTGGTTCCTCGACATATTGATCCAGATAACCATCCCTTAAACACTCAAGGAATTCCTCCTCCTCATTATTTTTACTGATTAGGCTAGTCCAATCTATATGTAAGTTAAAGTCACCTATAATGACAGCTGTGCTCTTATTGCACGCTTCTCTAATTTCCCTCGTGATGCCCTCCCCAACCTCTATTTTACTATTTGGAGGCCTATATACCACTCCTATTAATGTTTTTCGCCCCTCGCTATTTCTTAGCTCCACCCATATAGATTCTGTATTAACTGAGTTAATATCCTTCCTTTCAATTGCATTTATCCCCTCTTTTACCAGCAATGCTACCCCCCCTCCCTTTCTTTTTTGTCGATCCTTCCTAAATACTGAATACCCCTGTATGTTAAGCTCCCAGCCCTGCTCACCCTGCAACCATGTTTCCGTAATCCCAATTAGATCATAATTATTAACCTCTATTTCCACGGCTAATTCATCTACCTTGTTCCTGATGCTTCTCGCATTAAGGTATAAAACCCTCAGGCTTTTTTTATGCTCACATTTTTTATGAATTAGTTTGGCCCTTTGTTTTTTGTTCCTCACCCTTTTACCATTTATTTCTGTCTGCCTTTCACTTTCCTCTATTTCACTACATAGGTTTCTAGCCCCCTGCCATACTAGTTTAAATGCTCCCGAACTGCTTTATCAAAAATTACCCCGAGAACATCAGTTCCATCTTTGCACAGGTGTAGACCGTCCCTTTTGTATAGGTCACACCTACCACAAAACTGGTTCCAATGCCTCAAAAATTTAAAACCCTCCCTCTTACACCACTGCTCAAGCCACGTATTTAGCCTAACTATCCTGTTCTCTGTACTCTTACTAGCACGTGGCACTGGTAGTAATCCAGAGATTACTACCTTCGAGGTCCTACTTTTTAGCTTGGCTCCTAACTCCCTAAATTATACTTGTATGACCTCTTCCCTTTTTTTAGCTACGTCGTTGGTACCAACATGTATCACGACAACTGGCTGTTCCCCCTCCCCCTCCAGAATGTTCTGCACCCGCGCCGAGACATCCTTGACCCTTGCACCAGGGAGGCAACATACCATCCTGGAGTCTCGGTCGCGACCACAGAAACCCCTATCTATTCCCCTTACAATCGAATCCCCTATTACTATAGCCCTGCCACTCTTTTTCCCTCCCTTCTTTGCAACAGAGCCAGTCATGGTGCCATGAGCCTGGCTGCTGGTGCCTTCCCCCGATGAGTCATCCCCCCCGACAACAGCACCTAAGGCGGTGAACCTGTTGCTAAGGGAGACAACCCCAGGGGATTTCTGCACTACCTTCCTGCCCTTGCTCTGCCTTTTGGTCACCCATGTACTATCTACGCTGGCCTTAACCTGCGGTGTGACCAACTCACTAAATGTGCTATCCACAACCCTCTCAGAATCGTGGATGCTGCAAAGTGAGTCCATCCGCAGCTCAAGGGCCGTCATGCGGTCCCACATGAGCTGCAGCTGGACACACTTCCCGCACACATGGTTGTCAGGGACACAGGAAGCGTCCCTGATTTCCCACATGTTACAGGAGGAGCATGACACAGGTCCGAGCTCTACTGCCATGACTTAACCCTTATAGTACTTTTTACTTTTCTAGTTTTAGTTTATTTATTGACGTTTGTTTTCCCGAAGCTTACTTAGACCAATGTATACTGTACTCCTCTTATTCCTTTTTAAACTAACCAAATCCCATTAGTTTTAGTTTTACTTTCTAGGAAGGTTTGAGGAAAGTACTTACCAGTTAGTCTGACCTCCCTGGTCTTTCGCTGACTTCCCGGTCTTGTGTACCCTTGGTCCTACGCCGACTTCACCTCCTCCCGGTTCCTGCCCTGCTGAAAAGAAACTGAGAGCAAAAAATTTGTGACCTCTGTTTTTAGACTGCTAAAAGTCTAGTAGGTTAGAGGAGGAGGGCGGGTGGGGGTTCCTACTCTGTAGGAACTCGGGTTTAAGCCACCACCCTCCTTAAATGCCGTTCACCTGGGTGCTTCCCACCTGGTCCCTGATGTAGATTCTCAACCTGGGGACCCATTTTAAAGAGAGAGTCTTTCTATCAGGGATCCCTTTGAAATGGAGTCTTCCTATGAGGGAGCCCTTTTAAAGAGAGTCTAAGCATCGGAGCACTTTTAAAGAGAGAGTCTCACCCTCAGGGATCACTTTTAAAGAGGGAGACTAACCTTCAGGGACCCCATTTAAAGAGGGCGTCGCACCATCTGGGACCCCTTTTAAAGTGTCAGTCTCCCTTTAGGGATCCCTTTTAAAGATGGAGTCTCACCATCAGGGAATCCTTTTAAAGAGAGAGTATCTACATCAGGGACCACTTTTAAGGAGAGAGTTTCACACTCAGTGACCCCTTTTAAGAAGGGAGTCTCATCATCAGTTACCACTTTTAAAGAGGGTGTTGCAGCAACAGGGAAACCTTTTAAAGAGGGAGTCTCACCGTCAGGGTCCCCTTTTAAAGAGGGAGTCTCAGCAAAAGGGGCCGTTTATTAAAAAGGAAATCTCACCAAAAGGGACCCCTTTTACAGAGGGAGTCTCCACATCAGTGATCCCTTTTAAAGAGAGGGCCACCACCCTCCTTAAATGCCGTTCACCTGGGTGCTTCCCACCTGGTCCGCTTCCGGTCTCGTCGCTCCCGACAACAGCCTGTGAAAGAAAAGCCCGCGAAAGTGAGTTCAAATACTCACAGCACCTCCGGTCTCGTCGCTCCCGACACCATCAGTGACCCCTTTTAAACAGGGATTCTCAACCTGGGGACCCATTTTAAAGAGAGAGTCTTTCTATCAGGGATCCCTTTGAAATGGAGTCTTCCTATGAGGGAGCCCTTTTAAAGAGAGTCTAAGCATCGGAGCACTTTTAAAGAGAGAGTCTCACCCTCAGGGATCACTTTTAAAGAGGGAGACTAACCTTCAGGGACCCCTTTTAAAGAGGGCGTCGCACCATCTGGGACCCCTTTTAAAGTGTCAGTCTCCCTTTAGGGATCCCTTTTAAAGATGGAGTCTCACCATCAGGGAATCCTTTTAAAGAGAGAGTATCTGCATCCGGGAACACTTTTAAGGAGAGAGTTTCACACTCAGTGACACCTTTTAAGAAGGGAGTCTCATCATCAGTTACCACTTTTAAAGAGGGTGTTGCAGCAACAGGGAAAACTTATAAAGAGGGAGTCTCAACGTCAGGGTCCCCTTTTAAAGAGGGAGTCTCAGCAAAAGGGGCCGTTTATTAAAAAGGAAATCTCACCAAAAGGGACCCCTTTTACAGAGGGAGTCTCCACATCAGTGATCCCTTTTAAAGAGAGGGCCACCACCCTCTTTAAATGCCGTTCACCTGGGTGCTTCCCACCTGGTCCGCTTCCGGTCTCGTCGCTCCCGACAACAGCCTGTGAAAGAAAAGCCCGCGAAAGTGAGTTCAAATACTCACAGCACCTCCGGTCTCGTCGCTCCCGACACCATCAGTGACCCCTTTTAAACAGGGATTCTCAACCTGGGGACCCATTTTAAAGAGAGAGTCTTTCTATCAGGGATCCCTTTGAAATGGAGTCTTCCTATGAGGGAGCCCTTTTAAAGAGAGTCTAAGCATCGGAGCACTTTTAAAGAGAGAGTCTCACCCTCAGGGATCACTTTTAAAGAGGGAGACTAACCTTCAGGGACCCCTTTTAAAGAGGGCGTCGCACCATCTGGGACCCCTTTTAAAGTGTCAGTCTCCCTTTAGGGATCCCTTTTAAAGATGGAGTCTCACCATCAGGGAATCCTTTTAAAGAGAGAGTATCTACATCAGGGACCACTTTTAAGGAGAGAGTTTCACACTCAGTGACCCCTTTTAAGAAGGGAGTCTCGTCATCAGTTACCACTTTTAAAGAGGGTGTTGCAGCAACAGGGAAACCTTTTAAAGAGGGAGTCTCACCGTCAGGGTCCCCTTTTAAAGAGGGAGTCTCAGCAAAAGGGGCCGTTTATTAAAAAGGAAATCTCACCAAAAGGGACCCCTTTTACAGAGGGAGTCTCCACATCAGTGATCCCTTTTAAAGAGAGGGCCACCACCCTCCTTAAATGCCGTTCACCTGGGTGCTTCCCACCTGGTCCGCTTCCGGTCTCGTCGCTCCCGACAACAGCCTGTGAAAGAAAAGCCCGCGAAAGTGAGTTCAAATACTCACAGCACCTCCGGTCTCGTCGCTCCCGACACCATCAGTGACCCCTTTTAAACAGGGATTCTCAACCTGGGGACCCATTTTAAAGAGAGAGTCTTTCTATCAGGGATCCCTTTGAAATGGAGTCTTCCTATGAGGGAGCCCTTTTAAAGAGAGTCTAAGCATCGGAGCACTTTTAAAGAGAGAGTCTCACCCTCAGGGATCACTTTTAAAGAGGGAGACTAACCTTCAGGGACCCCTTTTAAAGAGGGCGTCGCACCATCTGGGACCCCTTTTAAAGTGTCAGTCTCCCTTTAGGGATCCCTTTTAAAGATGGAGTCTCACCATCAGGGAATCCTTTTAAAGAGAGAGTATCTACATCAGGGACCACTTTTAAGGAGAGAGTTTCACACTCAGTGACCCCTTTTAAGAAGGGAGTCTCATCATCAGTTACCACTTTTAAAGAGGGTGTTGCAGCAACAGGGAAACCTTTTAAAGAGGGAGTCTCACCGTCAGGATCCCCTTTTAAAGAGGGAGTCTCAGCAAAAGGGGCCGTTTATTAAAAAGGAAATCTCACCAAAAGGGACCCCTTTTACAGAGGGAGTCTCCACATCAGTGATCCCTTTTAAAGAGAGGGCCACCACCCTCCTTAAATGCCGTTCACCTGGGTGCTTCCCACCTGATCCGCTCCCGACAACAGCCTGTGAAAGAACAGCCCGCGAAAGTGAGTTCAAATACTCACAGCACCTCCGGTCTCGTCGCTCCCGACACCATCAGTGACCCCTTTTAAACAGGGATTCTCAACCTGGGGACCCATTTTAAAGAGAGAGTCTTTCTATCAGGGATCCCTTTGAAATGGAGTCTTCCTATGAGGGAGCCCTTTTAAAGAGAGTCTAAGCATCGGAGCACTTTTAAAGAGAGAGTCTCACCCTCAGGGATCACTTTTAAAGAGGGAGACTAACCTTCAGGGACCCCTTTTAAAGAGGGCGTCGCACCATCTGGGACCCCTTTTAAAGTGTCAGTCTCCCTTTAGGGATCCCTTTTAAAGATGGAGTCTCACCATCAGGGAATCCTTTTAAAGAGAGAGTATCTACATCAGGGACCACTTTTAAGGAGAGAGTTTCACACTCAGTGACCCCTTTTAAGAAGGGAGTCTCATCATCAGTTACCACTTTTAAAGAGGGTGTTGCAGCAACAGGGAAACCTTTTAAAGAGGGAGTCTCACCGTCAGGATCCCCTTTTAAAGAGGGAGTCTCAGCAAAAGGGGCCGTTTATTAAAAAGGAAATCTCACCAAAAGGGACCCCTTTTACAGAGGGAGTCTCCACATCAGTGATCCCTTTTAAAGAGAGGGCCACCACCCTCCTTAAATGCCGTTCACCTGGGTGCTTCCCACCTGATCCGCTCCCGACAACAGCCTGTGAAAGAACAGCCCGCGAAAGTGAGTTCAAATACTCACAGCACCTCCGGTCTCGTCGCTCCCGACACCATCAGTGACCCCTTTTAAACAGGGATTCTCAACCTGGGGACCCATTTTAAAGAGAGAGTCTTTCTATCAGGGATCCCTTTGAAATGGAGTCTTCCTATGAGGGAGCCCTTTTAAAGAGAGTCTAAGCATCGGAGCACTTTTAAAGAGAGAGTCTCACCCTCAGGGATCACTTTTAAAGAGGGAGACTAACCTTCAGGGACCCCTTTTAAAGAGGGCGTCGCACCATCTGGGACCCCTTTTAAAGTGTCAGTCTCCCTTTAGGGATCCCTTTTAAAGATGGAGTCTCACCATCAGGGAATCCTTTTAAAGAGAGAGTATCTACATCAGGGACCACTTTTAAGGAGAGAGTTTCACACTCAGTGACCCCTTTTAAGAAGGGAGTCTCATCATCAGTTACCACTTTTAAAGAGGGTGTTGCAGCAACAGGGAAACCTTTTAAAGAGGGAGTCTCACCGTCAGGGTCCCCTTTTAAAGAGGGAGTCTCAGCAAAAGGGGCCGTTTATTAAAAAGGAAATCTCACCAAAAGGGACCCCTTTTACAGAGGGAGTCTCCACATCAGTGATCCCTTTTAAAGAGAGGGCCACCACCCTCCTTAAATGCCGTTCACCTGGGTGCTTCCCACCTGATCCGCTCCCGACAACAGCCTGTGAAAGAAAAGCCCGCGAAAGTGAGTTCAAATACTCACAGCACCTCCGGTCTCGTCGCTCCCGACACCATCAGTGACCCCTTTTAAACAGGGATTCTCAACCTGGGGACCCATTTTAAAGAGAGAGTCTTTCTATCAGGGATCCCTTTGAAATGGAGTCTTCCTATGAGGGAGCCCTTTTAAAGAGAGTCTAAGCATCGGAGCACTTTTAAAGAGAGAGTCTCACCCTCAGGGATCACTTTTAAAGAGGGAGACTAACCTTCAGGGACCCCTTTTAAAGAGGGCGTCGCACCATCTGGGACCCCTTTTAAAGTGTCAGTCTCCCTTTAGGGATCCCTTTTAAAGATGGAGTCTCACCATCAGGGAATCCTTTTAAAGAGAGAGTATCTACATCAGGGACCACTTTTAAGGAGAGAGTTTCACACTCAGTGACCCCTTTTAAGAAGGGAGTCTCATCATCAGTTACCACTTTTAAAGAGGGTGTTGCAGCAACAGGGAAACCTTTTAAAGAGGGAGTCTCACCGTCAGGGTCCCCTTTTAAAGAGGGAGTCTCAGCAAAAGGGGCCGTTTATTAAAAAGGAAATCTCACCAAAAGGGACCCCTTTTACAGAGGGAGTCTCCACATCAGTGATCCCTTTTAAAGAGAGGGCCACCACCCTCCTTAAATGCCGTTCACCTGGGTGCTTCCCACCTGGTCCGCTCCCGACAACAGCCTGTGAAAGAAAAGCCCGCGAAAGTGAGTTCAAATACTCACAGCACCTCCGGTCTCGTCGCTCCCGACACCATCAGTGACCCCTTTTAAACAGGGATTCTCAACCTGGGGACCCATTTTAAAGAGAGAGTCTTTCTATCAGGGATCCCTTTGAAATGGAGTCTTCCTATGAGGGAGCCCTTTTAAAGAGAGTCTAAGCATCGGAGCACTTTTAAAGAGAGAGTCTCACCCTCAGGGATCACTTTTAAAGAGGGAGACTAACCTTCAGGGACCCCTTTTAAAGAGGGCGTCGCACCATCTGGGACCCCTTTTAAAGTGTCAGTCTCCCTTTAGGGATCCCTTTTAAAGATGGAGTCTCACCATCAGGGAATCCTTTTAAAGAGAGAGTATCTACATCAGGGACCACTTTTAAGGAGAGAGTTTCACACTCAGTGACCCCTTTTAAGAAGGGAGTCTCATCATCAGTTACCACTTTTAAAGAGGGTGTTGCAGCAACAGGGAAACCTTTTAAAGAGGGAGTCTCACCGTCAGGGTCCCCTTTTAAAGAGGGAGTCTCAGCAAAAGGGGCCGTTTATTAAAAAGGAAATCTCACCAAAAGGGACCCCTTTTACAGAGGGAGTCTCCACATCAGTGATCCCTTTTAAAGAGAGGGCCACCACCCTCCTTAAATGCCGTTCACCTGGGTGCTTCCCACCTGGTCCGCTCCCGACAACAGCCTGTGAAAGAAAAGCCCGCGAAAGTGAGTTCAAATACTCACAGCACCTCCGGTCTCGTCGCTCCCGACACCATCAGTGACCCCTTTTAAACAGGGATTCTCAACCTGGGGACCCATTTTAAAGAGAGAGTCTTTCTATCAGGGATCCCTTTGAAATGGAGTCTTCCTATGAGGGAGCCCTTTTAAAGAGAGTCTAAGCATCGGAGCACTTTTAAAGAGAGAGTCTCACCCTCAGGGATCACTTTTAAAGAGGGAGACTAACCTTCAGGGACCCCTTTTAAAGAGGGCGTCGCACCATCTGGGACCCCTTTTAAAGTGTCAGTCTCCCTTTAGGGATCCCTTTTAAAGATGGAGTCTCACCATCAGGGAATCCTTTTAAAGAGAGAGTATCTACATCAGGGACCACTTTTAAGGAGAGAGTTTCACACTCAGTGACCCCTTTTAAGAAGGGAGTCTCATCATCAGTTACCACTTTTAAAGAGGGTGTTGCAGCAACAGGGAAACCTTTTAAAGAGGGAGTCTCACCGTCAGGGTCCCCTTTTAAAGAGGGAGTCTCAGCAAAAGGGGCCGTTTATTAAAAAGGAAATCTCACCAAAAGGGACCCCTTTTACAGAGGGAGTCTCCACATCAGTGATCCCTTTTAAAGAGAGGGCCACCACCCTCCTTAAATGCCGTTCACCTGGGTGCTTCCCACCTGATCCGCTCCCGACAACAGCCTGTGAAAGAACAGCCCGCGAAAGTGAGTTCAAATACTCACAGCACCTCCGGTCTCGTCGCTCCCGACACCATCAGTGACCCCTTTTAAACAGGGATTCTCAACCTGGGGACCCATTTTAAAGAGAGAGTCTTTCTATCAGGGATCCCTTTGAAATGGAGTCTTCCTATGAGGGAGCCCTTTTAAAGAGAGTCTAAGCATCGGAGCACTTTTAAAGAGAGAGTCTCACCCTCAGGGATCACTTTTAAAGAGGGAGACTAACCTTCAGGGACCCCTTTTAAAGAGGGCGTCGCACCATCTGGGACCCCTTTTAAAGTGTCAGTCTCCCTTTAGGGATCCCTTTTAAAGATGGAGTCTCACCATCAGGGAATCCTTTTAAAGAGAGAGTATCTACATCAGGGACCACTTTTAAGGAGAGAGTTTCACACTCAGTGACCCCTTTTAAGAAGGGAGTCTCATCATCAGTTACCACTTTTAAAGAGGGTGTTGCAGCAACAGGGAAACCTTTTAAAGAGGGAGTCTCACCGTCAGGGTCCCCTTTTAAAGAGGGAGTCTCAGCAAAAGGGGCCGTTTATTAAAAAGGAAATCTCACCAAAAGGGACCCCTTTTACAGAGGGAGTCTCCACATCAGTGATCCCTTTTAAAGAGAGGGCCACCACCCTCCTTAAATGCCGTTCACCTGGGTGCTTCCCACCTGGTCCGCTCCCGACAACAGCCTGTGAAAGAAAAGCCCGCGAAAGTGAGTTCAAATACTCACAGCACCTCCGGTCTCGTCGCTCCCGACACCATCAGTGACCCCTTTTAAACAGGGATTCTCAACCTGGGGACCCATTTTAAAGAGAGAGTCTTTCTATCAGGGATCCCTTTGAAATGGAGTCTTCCTATGAGGGAGCCCTTTTAAAGAGAGTCTAAGCATCGGAGCACTTTTAAAGAGAGAGTCTCACCCTCAGGGATCACTTTTAAAGAGGGAGACTAACCTTCAGGGACCCCTTTTAAAGAGGGCGTCGCACCATCTGGGACCCCTTTTAAAGTGTCAGTCTCCCTTTAGGGATCCCTTTTAAAGATGGAGTCTCACCATCAGGGAATCCTTTTAAAGAGAGAGTATCTACATCAGGGACCACTTTTAAGGAGAGAGTTTCACACTCAGTGACCCCTTTTAAGAAGGGAGTCTCATCATCAGTTACCACTTTTAAAGAGGGTGTTGCAGCAACAGGGAAACCTTTTAAAGAGGGAGTCTCACCGTCAGGGTCCCCTTTTAAAGAGGGAGTCTCAGCAAAAGGGGCCGTTTATTAAAAAGGAAATCTCACCAAAAGGGACCCCTTTTACAGAGGGAGTCTCCACATCAGTGATCCCTTTTAAAGAGAGGGCCACCACCCTCCTTAAATGCCGTTCACCTGGGTGCTTCCCACCTGGTCCGCTCCCGACAACAGCCTGTGAAAGAACAGCCCGCGAAAGTGAGTTCAAATACTCACAGCACCTCCGGTCTCGTCGCTCCCGACACCATCAGTGACCCCTTTTAAACAGGGATTCTCAACCTGGGGACCCATTTTAAAGAGAGAGTCTTTCTATCAGGGATCCCTTTGAAATGGAGTCTTCCTATGAGGGAGCCCTTTTAAAGAGAGTCTAAGCATCGGAGCACTTTTAAAGAGAGAGTCTCACCCTCAGGGATCACTTTTAAAGAGGGAGACTAACCTTCAGGGACCCCTTTTAAAGAGGGCGTCGCACCATCTGGGACCCCTTTTAAAGTGTCAGTCTCCCTTTAGGGATCCCTTTTAAAGATGGAGTCTCACCATCAGGGAATCCTTTTAAAGAGAGAGTATCTACATCAGGGACCACTTTTAAGGAGAGAGTTTCACACTCAGTGACCCCTTTTAAGAAGGGAGTCTCATCATCAGTTACCACTTTTAAAGAGGGTGTTGCAGCAACAGGGAAACCTTTTAAAGAGGGAGTCTCACCGTCAGGGTCCCCTTTTAAAGAGGGAGTCTCAGCAAAAGGGGCCGTTTATTAAAAAGGAAATCTCACCAAAAGGGACCCCTTTTACAGAGGGAGTCTCCACATCAGTGATCCCTTTTAAAGAGAGGGCCACCACCCTCCTTAAATGCCGTTCACCTGGGTGCTTCCCACCTGGTCCGCTCCCGACAACAGCCTGTGAAAGAAAAGCCCGCGAAAGTGAGTTCAAATACTCACAGCACCTCCGGTCTCGTCGCTCCCGACACCATCAGTGACCCCTTTTAAACAGGGATTCTCAACCTGGGGACCCATTTTAAAGAGAGAGTCTTTCTATCAGGGATCCCTTTGAAATGGAGTCTTCCTATGAGGGAGCCCTTTTAAAGAGAGTCTAAGCATCGGAGCACTTTTAAAGAGAGAGTCTCACCCTCAGGGATCACTTTTAAAGAGGGAGACTAACCTTCAGGGACCCCTTTTAAAGAGGGCGTCGCACCATCTGGGACCCCTTTTAAAGTGTCAGTCTCCCTTTAGGGATCCCTTTTAAAGATGGAGTCTCACCATCAGGGAATCCTTTTAAAGAGAGAGTATCTACATCAGGGACCACTTTTAAGGAGAGAGTTTCACACTCAGTGACCCCTTTTAAGAAGGGAGTCTCATCATCAGTTACCACTTTTAAAGAGGGTGTTGCAGCAACAGGGAAACCTTTTAAAGAGGGAGTCTCACCGTCAGGGTCCCCTTTTAAAGAGGGAGTCTCAGCAAAAGGGGCCGTTTATTAAAAAGGAAATCTCACCAAAAGGGACCCCTTTTACAGAGGGAGTCTCCACATCAGTGATCCCTTTTAAAGAGAGGGCCACCACCCTCCTTAAATGCCGTTCACCTGGGTGCTTCCCACCTGGTCCGCTCCCGACAACAGCCTGTGAAAGAAAAGCCCGCGAAAGTGAGTTCAAATACTCACAGCACCTCCGGTCTCGTCGCTCCCGACACCATCAGTGACCCCTTTTAAACAGGGATTCTCAACCTGGGGACCCATTTTAAAGAGAGAGTCTTTCTATCAGGGATCCCTTTGAAATGGAGTCTTCCTATGAGGGAGCCCTTTTAAAGAGAGTCTAAGCATCGGAGCACTTTTAAAGAGAGAGTCTCACCCTCAGGGATCACTTTTAAAGAGGGAGACTAACCTTCAGGGACCCCTTTTAAAGAGGGCGTCGCACCATCTGGGACCCCTTTTAAAGTGTCAGTCTCCCTTTAGGGATCCCTTTTAAAGATGGAGTCTCACCATCAGGGAATCCTTTTAAAGAGAGAGTATCTACATCAGGGACCACTTTTAAGGAGAGAGTTTCACACTCAGTGACCCCTTTTAAGAAGGGAGTCTCATCATCAGTTACCACTTTTAAAGAGGGTGTTGCAGCAACAGGGAAACCTTTTAAAGAGGGAGTCTCACCGTCAGGGTCCCCTTTTAAAGAGGGAGTCTCAGCAAAAGGGGCCGTTTATTAAAAAGGAAATCTCACCAAAAGGGACCCCTTTTACAGAGGGAGTCTCCACATCAGTGATCCCTTTTAAAGAGAGGGCCACCACCCTCCTTAAATGCCGTTCACCTGGGTGCTTCCCACCTGGTCCGCTCCCGACAACAGCCTGTGAAAGAAAAGCCCGCGAAAGTGAGTTCAAATACTCACAGCACCTCCGGTCTCGTCGCTCCCGACACCATCAGTGACCCCTTTTAAACAGGGATTCTCAACCTGGGGACCCATTTTAAAGAGAGAGTCTTTCTATCAGGGATCCCTTTGAAATGGAGTCTTCCTATGAGGGAGCCCTTTTAAAGAGAGTCTAAGCATCGGAGCACTTTTAAAGAGAGAGTCTCACCCTCAGGGATCACTTTTAAAGAGGGAGACTAACCTTCAGGGACCCCTTTTAAAGAGGGCGTCGCACCATCTGGGACCCCTTTTAAAGTGTCAGTCTCCCTTTAGGGATCCCTTTTAAAGATGGAGTCTCACCATCAGGGAATCCTTTTAAAGAGAGAGTATCTACATCAGGGACCACTTTTAAGGAGAGAGTTTCACACTCAGTGACCCCTTTTAAGAAGGGAGTCTCATCATCAGTTACCACTTTTAAAGAGGGTGTTGCAGCAACAGGGAAACCTTTTAAAGAGGGAGTCTCACCGTCAGGGTCCCCTTTTAAAGAGGGAGTCTCAGCAAAAGGGGCCGTTTATTAAAAAGGAAATCTCACCAAAAGGGACCCCTTTTACAGAGGGAGTCTCCACATCAGTGATCCCTTTTAAAGAGAGGGCCACCACCCTCCTTAAATGCCGTTCACCTGGGTGCTTCCCACCTGGTCCGCTCGGTCTCGTCGCTCCCGACAACAGCCTGTGAAAGAAAAGCCCGCGAAAGTGAGTTCAAATACTCACAGCACCTCCGGTCTCGTCGCTCCCGACACCATCAGTGACCCCTTTTAAACAGGGATTCTCAACCTGGGGACCCATTTTAAAGAGAGAGTCTTTCTATCAGGGATCCCTTTGAAATGGAGTCTTCCTATGAGGGAGCCCTTTTAAAGAGAGTCTAAGCATCGGAGCACTTTTAAAGAGAGAGTCTCACCCTCAGGGATCACTTTTAAAGAGGGAGACTAACCTTCAGGGACCCCTTTTAAAGAGGGCGTCGCACCATCTGGGACCCCTTTTAAAGTGTCAGTCTCCCTTTAGGGATCCCTTTTAAAGATGGAGTCTCACCATCAGGGAATCCTTTTAAAGAGAGAGTATCTACATCAGGGACCACTTTTAAGGAGAGAGTTTCACACTCAGTGACCCCTTTTAAGAAGGGAGTCTCATCATCAGTTACCACTTTTAAAGAGGGTGTTGCAGCAACAGGGAAACCTTTTAAAGAGGGAGTCTCACCGTCAGGGTCCCCTTTTAAAGAGGGAGTCTCAGCAAAAGGGGCCGTTTATTAAAAAGGAAATCTCACCAAAAGGGACCCCTTTTACAGAGGGAGTCTCCACATCAGTGATCCCTTTTAAAGAGAGGGCCACCACCCTCCTTAAATGCCGTTCACCTGGGTGCTTCCCACCTGGTCCGCTCCCGACAACAGCCTGTGAAAGAAAAGCCCGCGAAAGTGAGTTCAAATACTCACAGCACCTCCGGTCTCGTCGCTCCCGACACCATCAGTGACACCTTTTAAACAGGGGTTCTCAACCTGGGGACCCATTTTAAAGAGAGAGTCTTTCTATCAGGGATCCCTTTGAAATGGAGTCTTCCTATGAGGAAGCCCTTTTAAAGAGAGTCTAAGCATCGGAGCACTTTTAAAGAGAGAGTCTCACCCTCAGGGATCACTTTTAAAGAGGGAGACTAACATTCAGGGACCCCTTTTAAAGAGGGCGTCGCACCATCTGGGACCCCTTTTAAAGTGTCAGTCTCCCTTTAGGGATCCCTTTTAAAGATGGAGTCTCACCATCAGGGAATCCTTTTAAAGAGAGAGTATCTACATCAGGGACCACTTTTAAGGAGAGAGTTTCACACTCAGTGACCCCTTTTAAGAAGGGAGTCTCATCATCAGTTACCACTTTTAAAAAGAGTGTTGCAGCAACAGGGAAACCTTTTAAAGAGTGAGTCTCACCGTCAGGATCCCCTTTTAAAGAGGGAGTCTCAGCAAAAGGGGCCGTTTATTAAAAAGGAAATCTCACCAAAAGGGACCCCTTTTACAGAGGGATTCTCCCCATCAGTGATCCCTTTTAAAGAGAGAGTCTCCCCATTAGGGATCCATTTTAAAGAGGAAGTCTCACCATCAGATACCGCGTTTAAAGAGAGAGTCTCACCATCAGGGACACCTTTTAAAGAGGGAGTCTCACCATCAGGGACCCCTTTTAAAGAGAGAGTCTCCCCATTATGCACCCCTTTTAAAGGGGTATCTCACCATCATAGACCTCTTTTAAAGAAGGTGTATCAGAATCAGGGACCCCTTTGAAACAAGGAATCTCACCATCAGGGACCCCTTTTAAATTGGGAGTCTTGGCATCAGGGACCGCTTTTAAAGAGGGAGTCTCCCCATTAGGGATCCCTTTTAAAGAGGGAGTCTCACAATCAGTGACCCTTTTAAAGCGGGAGACTTTCTATCAATGCGCCATTTTAAAGAGGGAGTCCCACCCTCGGGGACCCATTTGAAAGGGAGAGTCTTTCTATCAAGGCCCCTTTTAAAGAGAGAGTCTCACCATCAGGGACGCCTTTTAAAGAGGGTGTCTCCCCAGCAGGCACTCCTTGTAATTAGTGAGTCTAACTAACAGGGACCCCTGTTAAATAGGGAGTCTCACCATCAGGCACCCCTTTTAAAATGAGTATCACCGTCAGGGTCCACTTTTAAAGATAGAGCCTTACTCAGGGACCCCTTTTAAAGAGGGAGTCTCATCCTAGGGGAATCATTTTGAACAAAGAGTTCTTTCTATCAGGGACACCTTTTAAAGAGAGAGTCACTCAATTACGGACCCTTTTATAGAGGAAGTCTCACCAAAAGGGACCCCTTTTAAAGAGGGAGTCTCCACATCAGTGATCCCTTTTAAAGAGAGGGCCTCCCCATTAGGGATCCATTTTAAAGAGGAAGTCTCACCATCAGATACCGCGTTTAAAGAGAGAGTCTCACCCTCAGGGATCACTTTTAAAGAGGGAGACTAACCTTCAGGGACCCCTGTTAAAGAGGGCGTCGCACCATCTGGGACCCCTTTTAAAGTGTCAGTCTCCCTTTAGGGATCCCTTTTAAAGATGGAGTCTCACCATCAGGGAATCCTTTTAAAGAGAGAGTATCTACATCAGGGACCACTTTTAAGGAGAGAGTTTCACACTCAGTGACCCCTTTTAAGAAGGGAGTCTCATCATCAGTTACCACTTTTAAAGAGGGTGTTGCAGCAACAGGGAAACCTTTTAAAGAGGGAGTCTCACCGTCAGGGTCCCCTTTTAAAGAGGGAGTCTCAGCAAAAGGGGCCGTTTATTAAAAAGGAAATCTCACCAAAAGGGACCCCTTTTACAGAGGGAGTCTCCACATCAGTGATCCCTTTTAAAGAGAGGGCCACCACCCTCCTTAAATGCCGTTCACCTGGGTGCTTCCCACCTGGTCCGCTTCCGGTCTCGTCGCTCCCGACAACAGCCTGTGAAAGAAAAGCCCGCGAAAGTGAGTTCAAATACTCACAGCACCTCCGGTCTCGTCGCTCCCGACACCATCAGTGACCAATTTTAAACAGGGATTCTCAACCTGGGGACCCATTTTATAGAGAGAGTCTTTCTATCAGGGATCCCTTTGAAATGGAGTCTTCCTATGAGGGAGCCCTTTTAAAGAGAGTCTAAGCATCGGAGCACTTTTAAAGAGAGAGTCTCACCCTCAGGGATCACTTTTAAAGAGGGAGACTAACCTTCAGGGACCCCTTTTAAAGTGGGCGTCGCACCATCTGGGACTCCTTTTAAAGTGTCAGTCTCCCTTTAGGGATCCCTTTTAAAGATGGAGTCTCACCATCAGGGAATCCTTTTAAAGAGAGAGTATCTACATCAGGGACCACTTTTAAGGAGAGAGTTTCACACTCAGTGACCCCTTTTAAGAAGGGAGTCTCATCATCAGTTACCACTTTTAAAGAGGGTGTTGCAGCAACAGGGAAACCTTTTAAAGAGGGAGTCTCACCGTCAGGGTCCCCTTTTAAAGAGGGAGTCTCAGCAAAAGGGGCCGTTTATTAAAAAGGAAATCTCACCAAAAGGGACCCCTTTTACAGAGGGAGTCTCCACATCAGTGATCCCTTTTAAAGAGAGGGCCACCACCCTCCTTAAATGCCGTTCACCTGGGTGCTTCCCACCTGGTCCGCTTCCGGTCTCGTCGCTCCCGACAACAGCCTGTGAAAGAAAAGCCCGCGAAAGTGAGTTCAAATACTCACAGCACCTCCGGTCTCGTCGCTCCCGACACCATCAGTGACCCCTTTTAAACAGGGATTCTCAACCTGGGGACCCATTTTAAAGAGAGAGTCTTTCTATCAGGGATCCATTTGAAATGGAGTCTTCCTATGAGGGAGTCCTTTTAAAGAGAGTCTAAGCATCGGAGCACTTTTAAAGAGAGACTCTCACCATCTGGGATCACTTTTAAAGAGGGAGACTAACCTTCAGGGACCCCTTTTAAAGAGGGCGTCGCACCATCTGGGACCCCTTTTAAAGTGTCAGTCTCCCTTTAGGGATCCCTTTTAATGATGGAGTCTCACCATCAGGGAATCCTTTTAAAGAGAGAGTATCTACATCAGGGACCACTGTTAAGGAGAGAGTTTCACACTCAGTGACCCCTTTTAAGAAGGGAGTCTCATCATCAGTTACCACTTTTAAAGAGGGTGTTGCAGCAACAGGGAAACCTTTTAAAGAGGGAGTCTCACCGTCAGGGTCCCCTTTTAAAGAGGGAGTCTCAGCAAAAGGGGCCGTTTATTAAAAAGGATATCTCACCAAAAGGGACCCCTTTTACAGAGGGAGTCTCCCCATCAGTGATCCCTTTTAAAGAGAGAGTCTCCCCATTAGGGATCCATTTTAAAGAGGAAGTCTCACCATCAGATACCGCGTTTAAAGAGAGAGTCTCACCATGAGGGACACCTTTTAAAGAGGGAGTCTCACCATCAGGGACCCCTGTTAAAGAGAGAGTCTCCCCATTATGCACCCCTTTTAAAGGGGTATCTCACCATCATAGACCTCTTTTAAAGAGGGTGTATCAGAATCAGGGACCCCTTTGAAACAAGGAATCTCACCATCAGGGACCCCTTTTAAATTGGGAGTCTTGGCATCAGGGACCGCTTTTAAAGAGGGAGTCTCCCCATTAGGGATCCCTTTTAAAGAGGGAGTCTCACAATCAGTGACCCTTTTAAAGCGGGAGAATTTCTATCAATGCGCCATTTTAAAGAGGGAGTCCCACCCTCGGGGACCCATTTGAAAGGGAGAGTCTTTCTATCAAGGCCCCTTTTAAAGAGAGAGTCTCACCATCAGGGATGCCTTTTAAAGAGGGTGTCTCCCCAGCAGGCACTCCTTGTAATTAGTGAGTCTAACTAACAGGGACCCCTTTTAAAGAGGGAGTCTCACCATCAGGCACCCCTTTTAAAATGAGTATCACCGTCAGGGTCCACTTTTAAAGATAGAGCCTTATTCAGGGACCCCTTTTAAAGAGGGAGTCTCATCCTAGGGGAATCATTTTGAACAAAGAGTTCTTTCTATCAGGGACACCTTTGAAAGAGAGAGTCACTCAATTACGGAACCTTTTATAGAGGAAGTCTCACCAAAAGGGTCCCCTTTTACAGAGGGAGTCTCCACATCAGTGATCCCTTTTAAAGAGAGGGCCACCACCCTCCTTAAATGCCGTTCACCTGGGTGCTTCCCACCTGGTCAGCTTCCGGTCTCGTCGCTCCCGACAACAGCCTGTGAAAGAAAAGCCCGCGAAAGTGAGTTCAAATACTCACAGCACCTCCGGTCTCGTCGCTCCCGACACCATCAGTGACCCCTTTTAAACAGGGATTCTCAACCTGGGGACCCATTTTAAAGAGAGAGTCTTTCTATCAGGGATCCCTTTGAAATGGAGTCTTCCTATGAGGGAGCCCTTTTAAAGAGAGTCTAAGCGTCGGAGCACTTTTAAAGAGAGAGTCTCACCCTCAGGGATCACTTTTAAAGAGGGAGACTAACCTTCAGGGACCCCTTTTAAAGAGGGCGTCGCACCATCTGGGACCCCTTTTAAAGTGTCAGTCTCCCTTTAGGGATCCCTTTTAAAGATGGAGTCTCACCATCAGGGAATCCTTTTAAAGAGAGAGTATCTACATCAGGGACCACTTTTAAGGAGAGAGTTTCACACTCAGTGACCCCTTTTAAGAAGGGAGTCTCATCATCAGTTACCACTTTTAAAGAGGGTGTTGCAGCAACAGGGAAACCTTTTAAAGAGGGAGTCTCACCGTCAGGGTCCCCTTTTAAAGAGGGAGTCTCAGCAAAAGGGGCCGTTTATTAAAAAGGAAATCTCACCAAAAGGGACCCCTTTTACAGAGGGAGTCTCCCCATCAGTGATCCCTTTTAAAGAGAGAGTCTCCCCATTAGGGATCCATTTTAAAGAGGAAGTCTCACCATCAGATACCGCGTTTAAAGAGAGAGTCTCACCATAGGGACACCTTTTAAAGAGGGAGTCTCACCATCAGGGACCCCTTTTAAAGAGAGAGTCTCCCCATTATGCACCTCTTTTAAAGGGGTATCTCACCATCATAGACCTCTTTTAAAGAGGGTGTATCAGAATCAGGGACCCCTTTGAAACAAGGAATCTCACCATCAGGGACCCCTTTTAAATTGGGAGTCTTGGCATCAGGGACCGCTTTTAAAGAGGGAGTCTCCCCATTAGGGATCCCTTTTAAAGAGGGAGTCTCACAATCAGTGACCCTTTTAAAGCGGGAGACTTTCTATCAATGCGCCATTTTAAAGAGGGAGTCCCACCCTCGGGGACCCATTTGAAAGGGAGAGTCTTTCTATCAAGGCCCCTTTTAAAGAGAGAGTCTCACCATCAGGGACGCCTTTTAAAGAGGGTGTCTCCCCAGCAGGCACTCCTTGTAATTAGTGAGTCTAACTAACAGGGACCCCTTTTAAAGAGGGAGTCTCACCATCAGGCACCCCTTTTAAAATGAGTATCACCGTCAGGGTCCACTTTTAAAGATAGAGCCTTACTCAGGGACCCCTTTTAAAGAGGGAGTCTCATCCTAGGGGAATCATTTTGAACAAAGAGTTCTTTCTATCAGGGACACATTTTAAAGAGAGAGTCGCTCAATTACGGACCCTTCTATAGAGGAAGTCTCACCAAAAGGGACACCTTTTACAGAGGGAGTCTCCACATCAGTGATCCCTTTTAAAGAGAGGGCCACCACCCTCCTTAAATGCCGTTCACCTGGGTGCTTCCCACCTGGTCCGCTTCCGGTCTCGTCGCTCCGGACAACAGCCTGTGAAAGAAAAGCCCGCGAAAGTGAGTTCAAATACTCACAGCACCTCCGGTCTCGTCGCTCCCGACACCATCAGTGACCCCTTTTAAACAGGGATTCTCAACCTGGGGACCCATTTTAAAGAGAGAGTCTTTCTATCAGGGATCCCTTTGAAATGGAGTCTTCCTATGAGGGAGCCCTTTTAAAGAGAGTCTAAGCATCGGAGCACTTTTAAAGAGAGAGTCTCACCCTCAGGGATCACTTTTAAAGAGGGAGACTAACCTCTAGGGACCCCTTTTAAAGAGGGCGTCGCACCATCTGGGACCCCTTTTAAAGTGTCAGTCTCCCTTTAGGGATCCCTTTTAAAGATGGAGTCTCACCATCAGGGAATCCTTTTAAAGAGAGAGTATCTACATCAGGGACCACTTTTAAGGAGAGAGTTTCACACTCAGTGACCCCTTTTAAGAAGGGAGTCTCATCATCAGTTACCACTTTTAAAGAGGGTGTTGCAGCAACAGGGAAACCTTTTAAAGAGGGAGTCTCACCGTCAGGGTCCCCTTTTAAAGAGGGAGTCTCAGCAAAAGGGGCCGTTTATTAAAAAGGAAATCTCACCAAAAGGGACCCCTTTTACAGAGGGAGTCTCCCCATCAGTGATCCCTTTTAAAGAGAGAGTCTCCCCATTAGGGATCCATTTTAAAGAGGAAGTCTCACCATCAGATACCGCGTTTAAAGAGAGAGTCTCACCATTGGGATCCCTTTTAAAGAGGGAGTCTCACCATCAGGGACCCCTTTTAAAGAGAGAGTCTCCCCATTATGCACCTCTTTTAAAGGGGTATCTCACCATCATAGACCTCTTTTAAAGAGGGTGTATCAGAATCAGGGACCCCTTTGAAACAAGGAATCTCACCATCAGGGATCCCTTTTAAATTGGGAGTCTTGGCATCAGGGACCGCTTTTAAAGAGGGAGTCTCCCCATTAGGGATCCCTTTTAAAGAGGGAGTCTCACAATCAGTGACCCTTTTAAAGCGGGAGACTTTCTATCAATGCGCCATTTTAAAGAGGGAGTCCCACCCTCGGGGACCCATTTGAAAGGGAGAGTCTTTCTATCAAGGCCCCTTTTAAAGAGAGAGTCTCACCATCAGGGACGCCTTTTAAAGAGGGTGTCTCCCCAGCAGGCACTCCTTGTAATTAGTGAGTCTAACTAACAGGGACCCCTTTTAAAGAGGGAGTCTCACCATCAGGCACCCCTTTTAAAATGAGTATCACCGTCAGGGTCCACTTTTAAAGATAGAGCCTTAATCAGGGACCCTTTTTAAAGAGGGAGTCTCATCCTAGGGGAATCATTTTGAACAAAGAGTTCTTTCTATCAGGGACACCTTTTAAAGAGAGAGTCACCCAATTACGGACCCTTTAATAGAGGAAGTATCACCAAAAGGGACCCCTTTTACAGAGGGAGTCTCCACATCAGTGATCCCTTTTAAAGAGAGGGCCTCCCCATTAGGGATCCATTTTAAAGAGGAAGTCTCACCATCAGATACCGCGTTTAAAGAGAGAGTCTCACCCTCAGGGATCACTTTTAAAGAGGGAGACTAAACGGGTTCGAATCTGACCTCGGGTTACTGTCTGTGTGGAGTTTGCACATTCTCCCCGTGTCTGCGTGGGTTTTCTCCGGGTGCTCCGGTTTCCTCCCACAGTCCAAAAAATGTGCGGGTTAGGTTGATTTGGCTATGATAAATTGACCCTTAGTGTTAGGGGGGGATTAAATATGTGGGGCTATGGGGATAGGATAGGATATGTTAGGGGGAATTAAATACGTGGGGTTACGGGGGTAGGGTGGGATATGTGTACTCTGGGGATTAAAGCAGGGACAGGGTACTGGACTTGGATGATCAGCCATGATCGTATTGAATGGTGGAGCAGGCTCGACGGGCCGAATGGCCTACTCCTGCTCCTAGATTCTATGTTTCTATGTTTCTTCAGGGACCCCTTTTAAAGAGGGCGTCGCACCATCTGGGACCCCTTTTAAAGTGTCAGTCTCCCTTTAGGGATTCCTTTTAAAGATGGAGTCTCACCATCAGGGAATCCTTTTAAAGAGAGAGTATCTACATCAGGGACCACTTTTAAGGAGAGAGTTTCACACTCAGTGACCTCTTTTAAGAAGGGAGTCTCATCATCAGTTATCACTTTTAAATAGGGTGTTGCAACAACAGGGAAACCTTTTAAAGAGGGAGTCTCACCATCAGGGTCCCCTTTTAAACACGGAGTCTCAGCAAAAGCGACCGATTATTAAAAAGGAAATCTCATCAAAAGGGACCCCTTTTACAGAGGGAGTCTCACCATCAGGGACCCCTTTTAAAGAGAGAGTCTCCCCATTATGCACCCCTTTTAAAGGGGTATCTCACCATCATAGACCTCTTTTAAAGAGGGTGTGTCAGAATCAGGGATCCCTTTGAAACAAGGAATCTCACCATCAGGGACCCCTTTTAAATTGGGAGTCTTGGCATCAGGGACCGCTTTTAAAGAGGGAGTCTCCCCATTAGGGATCCCTTTTAAAGAGGGAGTCTCATAATCAGTGACCCTTTTAAAGCGGGAGACTTTCTATCAATGCGCCATTTTAAAGAGGGAGTCCCACCCTCGGGGACCCATTTGAAAGGGAGAGTCTTTCTATCAAGGCCCCTTTTAAAGAGAGAGTCTCACCATCAGGGACGCCTTTTAAAGAGGGTGTCTCCCCAGCAGGCACTCCTTGTAATTAGTGAGTCTAACTAACAGGGAGCCCTTTTAAAGAGGGAGTCTCACCATCAGGCACCCCTTTTAAAATGAGTATCACCGTCAGGGTCCACTTTTAAAGATAGAGCCTTACTCAGGGACCCCTTTTAAAGAGGGAGTCTCATCCTAGGGGAATCATTTTGAACAAAGAGTTCTTTCTATCAGGGACACCTTTTAAAGAGAGAGTCACCCAATTACGGACCCTTTTATAGAGGAAGTCTCACCAAAAGGGACCCTTTTACAGAGGGAGTCTCCACATCAGTGATCCCTTTTAAAGAGAGGGTCTCCCCATTAGGGATCCATTTTAAAGAGGAAGTCTCACCATCAGATACCGCGTTTAAAGAGAGAGTCTCACCCTCAGGGACCCCTTTTAAAGAGGGAGACTAACCTTCAGGGACCCCTTTTCAAGCGAGAATCTCCCCATTAGGTAAGCTTTTAAAGAGTGAGTCTCACCATCAGGCCCCCCTTTTAAAGAGAGAGTCTCACACTAAGGGACCCCTTTTAAAGAGGGAGTCTTTCTATCAGGGACACCTTTTGAAGAGAGAGTCTCTCCATCAGGGACAACTTCTAAAGAGTGAGTCTAACCAACAGGGACCACTTTGAAAGAGAGAGTCTAACATTCGGTGATCCCTTTTCAAGAGGAAGTCTCTCCATCAGAGTCCCTTTTAAAGAGGGAGACTTTATATCAGGGAGTTCTTTTAAAGAGCGAGTCTCACCATCAGGGACCCATTTTAAAGAAAGAGTCTCGCCATCAGGGATCCCATTTAAAGAGGATGTCTCACCATAAGGGACCTCTTTTAAAGAGAGAGTCACACCATTAGGGATGCCTTTAAAAGAGAGAGTCTTTATATCAGAAGTCCCTTTTAAAGAAAGTGTCGCACCGTAAGGAACCCCTTTTAAAGAGGATGTTTCAGCATCAGGGACTCGTATTAAAGAGGGAGTCTCAACATCGGGGACCAATTTTAAAGAGATACTCTCATCATCGGAGACCCTTTTAAAGAGGGAATCTTTCTATCAGGGACCCCTTTTAAAGAGGGAGTCTCACCATCAGGCACCCCTTTTAAAGAGAGAGTCTAACCATCAGGGAAGCTTTTAAAGTGAGAGTCTCAGCATCAGGGATCACTTTTAAAGAGAGAGTCCCATCATCAGGGATGCCTTTATAGAAAGAGTCTCACACTCAGGGACCCCTTTTAAAGAGAGAGTCTTTATATCAGGGGTCCCTTTTAGAAAGAGTCTCACCATCAGGAACCCCTTTTAAAGAGGTTGATTCACCATCAGGGATCACTTTTATAGAGGGAGACTCAACATCAGAGACCCTTTTAAAGAGGGAGTCTTTCTATCAGGAACCCCTTTTAAAGAGGGAGTCCCATCACCAGGGACGCCTTTTAAAGATAGAGTCTCCCTATTATGGAAGCTTTTCAAGAAGGAGTCTCACCATGAGGCACACCTTTTAAAGAGAGAGTCTAACCATCAGGGACCCCTTTTAAAGAGGGTTTCTTTCTATCAGGGACCCCTTTTAAAGAGGGAGTCTCACCCTCGGGGACACATTTTAAAGAGAGAGTCTATCTAACAGGGGCCCCTTTTAAAGAGATAGTCTCCCCATTAGTGACACCTTTTAAAGAGGGATTCTCAACATTATGGACCTATTTTAAAGACGGTATTTCAGAATCAGGGATTCAAATTAAAGAGGGAGTCTTTCCCTTGGGGACCCATTTTAAAGAGAGTCTTTCGATCAAGGATCGCTTTTAAAGAGAGAGTCGCCCCATTAGGGACGCCTGTTAAAGAGGGAGTCTCACAATCAGGAAACCCTTTTAAAGAGAGTCTCAGCATCAGGACCCCCTTTTAAAGAGGGAGTGTCCCCATTAGGGATATCTTTTAAAGAGTGAGACTCACCATCAGTGACCCTTTTAAAGAGGGAGTGTCTCCATCAGAGATCCCTTTTAAAGAGAGTCTTACCAGCAGGGAATCCTATTAAAGAGGGAGTCTCAACATCAGGGACCCAAGTTAAAGAGAGAGTCTCGCCATCAGGGATCCCTTTTAAAGAGGGAGTCACACCATCAGGGATCCCTTTTAAAGTGAGAGTCTAATACTCAGGGACCACTTTTAAAGTGGGAATCTAACCATCGGGGACCAATTTTAAATATGCAGTCTCATCATCAGGGACCGCTTTTAATGAGAGAGTCTCACCATAAGGGACCCCTTTTAAAGAGAGAGTCTCACCATCAGGGATCCCTTTAAAAGAGAGTCTCACACTCAGGGCCCTCTTTTTAATGAGACAGTCTTTATATCAGGGACCGCTTTTAAAGAGGAAGTCTCACCATCAGGGCCCGCTTTTAAAGAGGGAGTCTCACCATCGGGGACCCCTTTTAAAGAGGAAGTCTCACCATCAGGGACCCCTTTTAAAGAGAGAGTCTCACCATCAGGGATCCCTTTTAAAGAGAGAGTCTCACCATCAGGGATCCTTTTTAAAGAGAGAGTCTAACACTCAGGGATCCCTTTTAAAGAGGAAGTCTCTCATTAGAGTCCCTTTTAAAGAGGGTAACTTTATATCAGGGGGTTCTTTTAAAGAGTGAGTCTCAACAGCAGGGAACCCTTTTAAAGAGTGAGTCTTTCTATCAAGGACCCCTGTTAAAGAGAATCTTCCTGTTATGGACACCTTTTAAAAAGGGAATCTCACCCTCGGGGACCAATTTTAAACAGAGAGTCTTTCTATCAGGGACCCATTCTAAAGAGAGAGACTCACTTGCAGGGTCCCCTTTTAAAGAGGGAGCCTCACCATCAGGGGCCCCTTTTAAAGAGGGAATCTCACCATCAGGTACCCATTTTAAAGAGAGAGTCTCGCCATCAGTGATCCCCTTTAAATAGTGAGTCTCACCATCAGGGATAACTTTTAAAGAGGGAGTCTCACCATCAGAGACCTTTTTAAAGAGTGAGTCTTTCTATCAGGGAGCATTTTTAAAGAGGGAGTTTCACCATCAGTGACATCTATTAAAGAGAGACTCTCACCATCAGAGTTCCCTATTAAAGAGGGAGTCTCACACTCAGGGACCCCTTTTAAAGAGAGAGTCCCACAATCAGGGATCACTTTTAAAGAGGGAGACTTACCATCAGAGAACCTTTTAAAGAGGGAGACTTTCTATCAGGGACCCCTTTTAAAGAGGGACTCTCACCATCAGGGAGCCTTTTAAAGAGAGAGTCTCACTCTCAGGGGCCCCTTTTAAAGAAGGAGTCTCTCCATCAGAGTCCCTTTTAAAGAGCGAATCTGTCCATCACGGACCCCTTTTTTAGCAGAATCTTCCTATTAGGTACACCATTTAAAGACTTACCCTCAGGGACCCATTTAATAAGAGGGGGTCTCACCATCAGGGACCCCTTTTAAAGAGGGAGTCGCACCATCAGGGGCGACTTTTAAAGAGGGAGTCTCACCATCAGAGACACCTTTTAAAGAGGGAGTCTCGCCATCAGTGATCTCTTTTAAAGAGAGAGTCTCACCATCAGGGATAACTTTTAAAGAGGGAGTCTCACCATCAGAGACCTTTTTAAAGAGGGAGTTTTTCTATCAGGGAGCCCTTTTAAAGAGGGAGTTTCACCATCAGTGACAACTATTAAAGAGAGACTCTCATTATCAGAGTTCCCTATAAAAGAGGGAATCTCACACTCAGGGACCCCTTTTAAAGAGAGAGTCCCACAATCAGGGATCACTTTTAAAGAGGGAGTCTTACCATCAGAGAAAGTTTTAAAGAGGGAGACTTTCTATCAGGGACTCCTGAGACTTTCTATCAGGTACCCCTTTTAAAGAGGGACTCTCACCATCAGGGAGCCTTTTAAAGAGAGAGTCTCACTCTCAGGGGCCCCTTTTAAAGAAGGAGTCTCTCCATCAGAGTCCCTTTTAAAGAGGGAGTCTCACCATCAGGGGCCACTTTTGAAGAGGGTGTCCCACCATCAGAGATGCCTTTTAAAGAGAGAGTCTCACCAATGAGGGACCCCTTTTAAACAGGGAGTCTCACCATCAGGGACCGCTTTTAAAGAGAGAGTTTTACCATCAGGGACCCCTTTTAAAGAGGGAATGTCTCCATTAGGGACACCTTTTAAAGAGGGTGCATCCCCATCAGGGAACCCTTTGAAAGAGTGAGTCTCCCCATCTTGGATCCCTTTTAAAGAGGGAGTCTCACCATCAGGGCCAAATTTTAAAGACGGAGTCTCACAATAAGGGACCCCTTATTATGAGTGAGCCTCACCATCAGGGACCCCGTTTAAAGAGGGCGTCTTTATATCAGCGGCCCATTTTAAAGAGGGAGTCACAACATCATGGACTCCTTTTAAACAGGGAATCTCACCTTCGGCGAGAGAGAGAGTCTCACCCTCGGGTAACACTTATAAAGAGAGTGTCTCCCCATTAGGGACCCCTTTTAAAGAGGGAGTTTCATCATCAGGGACACCTTTTAAAGAGGGAGTCTCACCATCAGAGACACCTTTTAAAGAGGGAGTCTCACCATCAGGGGCCACTTTTGAAGAGGGTGTCCCACCATCAGAGAAGCCTTTTAAAGAGAGAGTCTCACCAATGAGGGACCCCTTTTAAACGGGGAGTCTCGCCATTAGGGACCGCTTTTAAAGAGGGAGCGTCACCATAAGGGACCGCTTTTAAAGAGAGAATCTCGACATCAGGGATCCCCTTTAAATAGTGAGTCTCACCAACGGGATTCTTTTCAAGAGAGTGTCCTTCTATCAGGGAGCCCTTTTAAAGATGGAGTCTCACCATCAGAGACCTTTTTAAAGAGGGTCTCTTTCTATCGGAGCCCTTTAAAAGAATGTGTCTCAAAATTAGGGATCCCCTTATAACAGTGAGTCTCACCAGCCGGGATCCCATTTAAAGAGAGAGTCTCACCATTAGTGGCCCCTTTTAAAGAGGGTGTCTCACCCTCGAGGGCCCATTTTAAAGAGAGAGTCTATCTATCGGGGACCCCTTTAAAAGAGAGAGTCTCACCATCAGAGAACCTTTTAAAGAGGGAGTCTTTCTATCAGGGAGACATTTTAAAGATGGAGTCTCCCCATAAGGGACCTCTTTTAAAGAGAGAGTCTAACCACCAGGGACCAATTTTAAAGAGGAAGTCTCACCATCAGGGATGCCTTTTAAAGAGGGAGTCTCACCATCACCGACCATTTTAAAGAGGGAGTCACACCATCTGGGATCCCTTTTAAACAGTGAGTCTCACCCTCGGGGACCCCTTTTAAAGAGAAAGTCTTTCTATCTGGGATCCCATTTAAAGAGGGAGACTTTCTATCAGGGACCCATTTTAAAGAGAGTCTTACCATCAGGGAGCCCTTTTAATGAGTGAGACTCACCATCAGGGGTCCATTTTAAAGAGAGAGTCTCCCCATTAGGGATCCCTTTTAATGCCGGAGTCTAACAATCAGGGACCCCTTTTAAAGAGGGAGTCTTTCTATCAGGGACACTTTTTAAAGAGGGAGTCTCACCATCAGGGACCCCTTTTAAAGAGAGTGTCTACCCATTATGCACCCCTTTTAATGGGGTATCTCACCATCATAAACCTCTTTTGAAGAGGGTGTTTCAGAATCAGGGACCCCTTTGAAGCAAGGAGTCTCACCATCAGGGACCCCTTTTAAACCTGGAGTCTTGGCATCAGGGACCGCTTTTAAAGAGGGAGTCTCCCCATTAGGGATCCCTTTTAAAGAGGGAGTCTCACAATCAGTGACCCTTTTAAAGCGGGAGTCTCTCTATCAATGCACCATTTTAAAGAGGGAGTCCCACCCTCGGGTATCCATTTGAAAGAGAGAGTCTTTCTATCAAGGCCCCTTTTAAAGAGAGAGTCTCACCATCAGGGACGCCTTTTAAAGAGGGTGTCTCCCCAACAGGGACTCCTTGTAATTAATGAGTCTAACCATCAGGAACCCCTTTTAAAGAGCGTCTCACCGTCAGGGTCCACTTTTAAAGATAGAGTCTTACTCAGGGATCCCTTTTAAAGGGGGAGTCTCATCCTAGGGGAATCATTTTAAACAGAGAGTTCTTTCTATCAGGGACCCCTTTTAAAGAGAGAGTCTCCCAATTACGGACCCTTTTAAAGAGGTAGTCTCACCATCAGGGACTCCTTTTAAAAATGGTGTTTCAACATCAGGGTCTCATTTTAAAGAAAGTGTCTATCTATCAGGGAGCCCTTGTGAAGGAATAAGCCATATAACCTATTCAGAAAAATACACTATCTCTAGAAATAATTCTGGCCTTATTAAAACATGAGAAACTGCGTTTGGAAATCTAGAAACCTATCTATGAAAAAGCTGTGAAAGCATTTTGGCTATAGAGATAAGATGTCTGAAAGGAGTTGTCTGGGTGTGTGTAGGAGCAGACTGTACCTGTGTAAGTACTGTCTGGTTCAGTGGCGGTGCTGCCTAGGACTATGTCGCCCCCATCCCCTCTTCTGGTAAGCTTATTGATCTGTGTAGGAGCTGTCTGGGGCTACTTAGGAACTGCTTTGGCCTTTATAGACAGAAAAATCTGTCTGATAGGGCTGAGGTTTGGTCACAGGTCACAGCGTCTCCGTCCGCACCTGTGCTTTGTGAGGCAGTTTTTCAGGTTAAATTTACAGCCTGGGAGAATTGGTAATCAGGGGCGGTCGGAGCCTCAGCGCCCCCGGCTGAGACAGGGGTGAATCTGCCCGGGCCCGGTCCTAAATTTGCGAATGTGGCAGAAAACAGGATGGTCGGGGGAGGGTTGGTGGGCTACGAACTGACAGTAAATCTCCTCCCCAAACAAAACTGGCCAGTCACAGAATCGAATGGTCACTTGCTGCCTCCATGTCTTCTCACTGTCTTTGCTGAAACATTGTCCAAATCTGAGGCCTCGCGCCAAACTAATGCAGAAACTCCGCTCCTGCGCTCGGGATGGGCACCTGCTGCCTCGATACAATACCGTCCTAACAGCTCATTAACTGTCTGAGTGGAACAGTGCGGCTCTTTAGAAGACAGTTAGAGAGGGAATGTCAGAGCTGTCTCGATCTCAAGTGCTCTGGTTATCAAGAACGGCCAACACATAGTTTGATTATGGAAACGCCTTGAGTGTGCTTGTTTCCACCAGTGGACTCGTTGGTCTAGGGGTATGATTCTCGCTTTGGGTTTATTGGCTCAATATATCCGGGACGTCCCGGGTTCTAAACCCTCATCCTGCCCTCGACTTTTGACCTCAGAATCATTGAAAGTTACATCATGGAAGGAGGCTAATTTCAGCCCATCGTGTCCACGCCGGCCAACAAAGAAATTTCCAGCCTAATCCTACTTCCCAGCTCTTGACCCGTCGCCGTGCAGGTTACAGCAGTCCAAGTACTTTTTAAATGTGGTTAGGGTTTCTGCCTCTGCCATCCTTTCAGGCAGTGAGTTCCAGGCCCCCACAACCATCTGGGTGAAGAAATTGCCCCTCAAGTACTCTCTAAACCTTCCACCAATTACTTTAAATCTGTGCCCCTTGGTTTTTGACCCCTCTGCTAAGGGAAGTAGTTCCTTCCTATCAACTTTTTCTTGGCCCCTCATAATTCTATACACCTCAATAAATTCTCCCCTCAGCCTCCTCTGTTCCAAGGAAAACAGACCCAGCCTATGCAGTCATTCCTCATAGTTAAGATTCTCTACTCCAGGCAACATTCTTGTAAATCTCCTCTGTACCCTCTCTACTCCAATCATATCTTTCACAGCTACTCACACTGATCACAAGACCTTACCCATGAGGAAGGCCATTCAGCCTATTCTAATTCCGCCCTCCAGAACAACCGTAGTCTTCACCCCATTGCTTAATCCAGTTTTTTCTTAAATCATCCCCAGGCTTTCACCACCACCGCTCTGCCTGGAGTCCATTCTAAGTGTTGACCATTCTCCTGACATCAGCCCTAATGAGTTCACTTTTACTTTTGAGCCTCTTCCATCTTGTTATTTCTCCCACAATGTAATCTAGTCTTCCACATGAGTTACGTTTTTGTATATCTCTGTAATTCCATGTCACAGATGCCTCCATTCTAGGCTGAAGGGTGTCGATTTTGGGCTTATACAACTTAAAATTGTCACCCTTGGTCCTCCCTCAAATATTTAATTGGAACAAATTGTGAACTAGAACGGAATCTACTCACTTCATCATCTTATAAACAGCGATCAGACCAACCCTCAGTCTAAGCTTCTGTAAAGTGTGGACTCGCAACTCGTTTAGCCTATCTTGATAACTACGATGTTTTATACTGGGAATTAGTCTAGTGGCCCTCCTCTGCACCCTTTCCAAAGCAAGTTGGTCTTTATCTGAAGGAGGCTGAAATACGAAAGGGGGTGAAGATATTCTCCAGTTTATCAAGTTCCAATTCGACCACATCTGGAATATTGTGTTCGGTTCAGGGCACCGCACGCAGGAAGGATAGATTGGCCTTGGAGTGGAGCAGCGCAGATTTTCCAGATTAATACCGAGGCTTACAGGATAAAATTATGAGGACTGATTGTATAAACTTGCCTTCTGCTCCCTTCAGTTTAAAAGATTGAGGGGTGATCGGACGGTGTTGTTTATCATGTTAAATGGTTTGTTAGGGTAGATAGAGATGAACTATTTCCTCTGGTTGAGGAATCAAGGACAAGGGTCATAACCTCTAATTTAGAGTCGGGCCATTTAGAAATTAAATCCAAAAGCAGCTTTGCTCTGAAAGGTTTGTAGAAATCCAGAACTCTCTCTCCGAAACTGCTGTGGATGCTGGGGGTCAATTGTTTCTTCCAAGTCTGAGATCGACACGGTGTTGTTAGGTAAGGGAATCAAGTTATATGGAGCAAAGGCAGAAAAATGGAGGAGAACTGCAGGTCAGCCATGATCTAATTGAATGTCGGAGCAGGCTCAAATGGCTGAATGAACAACTCCTGTTCTTATGTTCCGTTATTCTGTGGTCTTACTTCTCATCCTAGTTTTCCCTACAATAGCTGTCAGCAGACTGGATCAAGAAATCGTCCTGTTACTCCTCCTATTTTGAGAGCTCGGCTCGCTACGAAGGAACTCCATCCTTCTTTCTCCTCTTCCAGTTCTGACACAACTAGAAGCAGAGGAGGTCGAAGCTGTACCAGGGTCAACCATACACAGCAGTACTGCGCAGCAGCCAGCAGAGGGCGCAGCTGGTGCAATACTGGGCAGTGGCCAGAGGAGCAAGCTGCTCTACCATGTGGTGCAATAATGTACTGCTGCCAGAGGAGCGAGCTGCTCCACCATGTGGTGCAATACTGTACAGCGGCCAGAAGAGCGAGCTGCTCTACCATGTGGTGCAATACTGTACAGCGGCCAGAGGAGGGAGCAGCAGTACCAGGTGATGCAATACTGCGCAGCGGCCAGAGGATGAAGAGCTGTACCAGACACACGCCGATCCTGTCGAACAAACATACACGGGGAGAGGGATTTTAACCCTACCCGCTGGGAGTTAAAATCGACAACTTGCACATTTCAGCCTAGAATGGCAGCATGTCTGACACAGTATTACAGAAATATACAAGTTAGTAACTTGTGTGGAATACGAGTTCAAGTTATATTGTGGGAGGAAGAACAAGGCGGAACAAGCTCAGAAGTAAAAGTGATCTCTTTAGGACTGATATCAGGAGAATAATCAACACTTAGAATGGACTCCAGGTAGAGCGGTGGTGGTGAAAGCCATGGACTGATTTAGGAAACAACTGGATTAAGCAATGGGGTGAAAACTACGGCTGTCCTGCGGGGTGGGGGGGGGGGTGAATTAGATGCGATGAATGGCCTTCCTCACGGGTGATGTTCTTGCGATCAGTGCGGGCAGGTGTGAAAAATGTGTGCTCCCCAGTCTCCGTCATTGTTTACCTTAATGACTGTCTTCAAACTGAATGAGATTGGGACGTCAATCATCCTGGACAATCATCCCTCAATCAACATAACAAAAAAAATATCGGTCATCATCACATTGCTGTATGTGGGAGCTTGCTGTGCGTAAATATGTTGCTGCGTTTCCTATATTACAACAGTGACTACACTTCAAAAGCACTTCAGTGACTGTAAGCACTTTGGGACGTCCGGTGATCCTGAAAGGCGCTATATAAATGCAAGTCTTTCTTTCATCTGCTTCAGTGAGATGAAAGACCAGAGTGGGTTGAAGATCGAATTCAAATTCCAGCAAAGCTTATTCACAGAATGTGTGGATCATTGAGGTGCCTCTAATCCTGAATATTTGAACTGACCCTCTTCCCAAAGCGCTTAAATTCATGCGGTTTGATTTGGGAACTTCTCGTCCATCTTTCCAAAATTTTCAATGCCAGTTCAAGCTCAAAAGTCGAGGTCAAGATAAGGGCTCGTCTGGGTACTCTCGCATATTTCAGCCAATAAACCCGAAGCGAGACTCATACTACAGAGAGTGGTTCACAGCGCATATGGGATCTTGGGCTTCAGAAAAAGAGGTATTGAGTATAAAAGTAGAGAAGGTATGCTGAACCTTTATAAAGCGCTGGTTAGGCCACAACTGGAGTATTGCGTACAGTTCTGGTCACCACACTTTAGGAAGGATCTGAAGGCCCTTGGAGGGTGCAGAGGAGATTTACCAGAATGGTTCCGGGGATGGGGGATCTTAGCTACAAGGACAGGTTGGTGAAGCTGGATTTGAATTCATTAGAGCAAAGGAGGTTGAGGGGTGATTTGATAGAGGTGTACAAGATTATGGTGTGTTTGGATAGACTAGACGGGGAAAGGCTGTTCCCACTAGTTGATGGTACAACGACTAGGGGACTCGGATTTAAGGTTTTGGGCAAGAGATACAGGGGGTGGGGTGAGGAAAAACTCTGCCTCTTTCTGGGACTCTGCCTCTTTCTGGGTCTCTGCCTCTTTCTGGGACTCTGCCTCTTTCTGGGTCTCTGCCTCTTTCTGGGACTCTGCCTCTTTCTGGGACTCTGCCTCTTTCTGGGACTCTGCCTCTTTCTGGGACTCTGCCTCTTTCTGGGACTCTGCCTCTTTCTGGGACTCTGCCTCTTTCTGGGACTCTGCCTCTTTCTGGGACTCTGCCTCTTTCTGGGACTCTGCCTCTTTCTGGGACTCTGCCTCTTTCTGGGACTCTGCCTCTTTCTGGGACTCTGCCTCTTTCTGGGACTCTGCCTCTTTCTGGGACTCTGCCTCTTTCTGGGACTCTGCCTCTTTCTGGGACTCTGCCTCTTTCTGGGACTCTGCCTCTTTCTGGGACTCTGCCTCTTTCTGGGACTCTGCCTCTTTCTGGGACTCTGCCTCTTTCTGGGACTCTGCCTCTTTCTGGGACTCTGCCTCTTTCTGGGACTCTGCCTCTTTCTGGGACTCTGCCTCTTTCTGGGACTCTGCCTCTTTCTGGGACTCTGCCTCTTTCTGGGACTCTGCCTCTTTCTGGGACTCTGCCTCTTTCTGGGACTCTGCCTCTTTCTGGGACTCTGCCTCTTTCTGGGACTCTGCCTCTTTCTGGGACTCTGCCTCTTTCTGGGACTCTGCCTCTTTCTGGGACTCTGCCTCTTTCTGGGACTCTGCCTCTTTCTGGGACTCTGCCTCTTTCTGGGACTCTGCCTCTTTCTGGGACTCTGCCTCTTTCTGGGACTCTGCCTCTTTCTGGGACTCTGCCTCTTTCTGGGACTCTGCCTCTTTCTGGGACTCTGCCTCTTTCTGGGACTCTGCCTCTTTCTGGGACTCTGCCTCTTTCTGGGACTCTGCCTCTTTCTGGGACTCTGCCTCTTTCTGGGACTCTGCCTCTTTCTGGGACTCTGCCTCTTTCTGGGACTCTGCCTCTTTCTGGGACTCTGCCTCTTTCTGGGACTCTGCCTCTTTCTGGGACTCTGCCTCTTTCTGGACTCTGCCTCTTTCTGGGACTCTGCCTCTTTCTGGGACTCTGCCTCTTTCTGGGACTCTGCCTCTTTCTGGGACTCTGCCTCTTTCTGGGACTCTGCCTCTTTCTGGGACTCTGCCTCTTTCTGGGACTCTGCCTCTTTCTGGGACTCTGCCTCTTTCTGGGACTCTGCCTCTTTCTGGGACTCTGCCTCTTTCTGGGACTCTGCCTCTTTCTGGGACTCTGCCTCTTTCTGGGACTCTGCCTCTTTCTGGGACTCTGCCTCTTTCTGGGACTCTGCCTCTTTCTGGGACTCTGCCTCTTTCTGGGACTCTGCCTCTTTCTGGGACTCTGCCTCTTTCTGGGACTCTGCCTCTTTCTGGGACTCTGCCTCTTTCTGGGACTCTGCCTCTTTCTGGGACTCTGCTCTTTCTGGGACTCTGCCTCTTTCTGGGACTCTGCCTCTTTCTGGGACTCTGCCTCTTTCTGGGACTCTGCCTCTTTCTGGGACTCTGCCTCTTTCTGGGACTCTGCCTCTTTCTGGGACTCTGCCTCTTTCTGGGACTCTGCCTCTTTCTGGGACTCTGCCTCTTTCTGGGACTCTGCCTCTTTCTGGGACTCTGCCTCTTTCTGGGACTCTGCCTCTTTCTGGGACTCTGCCTCTTTCTGGGACTCTGCCTCTTTCTGGGACTCTGCC